>JAANSQ010002590.1:0-11642 GCA_036850885.1 Lepidocyrtinus dapeste | reverse complement strand
TGCATTGCATGGGCACATTTTTTGCAAAGTATGCAAAGCAAAAGGATGAAAGGTGGATGATAGGAGTAATGTAAAGCCAGTTGCTGTAGACATTGTGCAAAAAATGTTCACATTTATGGCATTATCTCCCCTGGCTCGTCTTATGAAAATCACGAGCTCATTGTGTGATTTCTCTAGTCTCCCCACACTAGCGGAACATACTCAAGGAGGAATGAACCAGCAACTAACCGCTGTCAAATTTTTCCTTACATAGTCCATTTTTTGTACATGGAGGTACCTGGACTTTTATCAATTTCATAAGGGAAATGAGTAGGTCTTGTGGTGAGCACTGTATGCTGGAACATCAACACCTCACTTGAATCTCCATCAGCCCAGTCCATGACTTGGCTAACATGTTATTACTATCCTCTGTAATCCAATTGACGCGTTGTATAGACAGTTAATGCGGCATTTATTGATAAGGTCAAGATTGAAAAAGATTTTGCTAGTATTTTTGAATGGTGGGAAGTGCCAATAAAGGATTCTCAAACTTGTTCTCATTGCATGCCAAAAATACCCTAATAATCTTGAAAAATGCACAGAAAGCTCTTACATTTTGAAAAAAATCTTCACAATTATCATTAGTGTAAAGAGAAAGAATCTATTGGTAATGATACTCTTTGGGATTCGTTCGCTCATTCATCAGTATGAGGTAATAACCGTCGGTGGTTGACTTTAACTTTGTACATGTGTACAAAGGAGAGTGGCTCTCTACAGTCGTCCTGTGGTCTCCTATTAGCCTTCTAGTGAAATTGTATGGTATTGGAAGAATCATACGATACTTCCTCTCCACCAATACAGAATGCATCATATTATCGTATGACTACTCTAAAAAAGCTTTAATCCACTCAAAAGTAAAATACTTGCAAAGGCTTTGGAGGAAGCACGTATAGCTAACGCAACGTGGCCGTGAATAAATGCGTTTTTTTGCTTACATTCCTTATATGCAGCGCACTCTACAAGCCTGCACCTCCGCTTCCCTTTTATTTGGCAAAAATCTTCCTCGTTAGCATTTTTACCCTAGTCCGAGTAACTTTTTTTTAATACATTAAGTATATATGGATATGAATACCTACTTATGAAATGACCAGACTCCTCATGCCTTAGGTGTCGGAAAGTGATGTGAGGTGATATTTTGGTGAACTTTTTTCTTTTGAGACAAGCGCGTAGACCGAGAGAGAGAGAGAGAGAGAGATGTATGAGTTATCTATAGATATTCGCACTCATGTGAAAACCTGACCTGATCCACGGTAGGTATGATGTAATATTGCATCTTGTCATCAGCATCCCTACCAGAACAGATTCAGCACTTTTCCATGAGCTCCGTGCATGATATAAGCCTCGTCTGGTTTGCCAAATGTGATCATTAGATCAGGCTATGCTGTAGGCAATCAAATTATGTATGTACATTGCAATGGCACATGTGTTTCCAGTGTATGCGTCATGTTTCTCATCCATGGCCTATGGTACCACCATCCTTAGCTCAAGTCGGAAGATGTGACGTGTACAAAGCGTGGTATGCAATTTACACTCGACATTTGACTTTTCTAGGTTATCTCAAACTGTCAAAATTCTTTCATTGTATTTACATTGATGCACCTACCGAAATGCATTTGGAATGGTGATAAAAAAACTCATTACATAATGATCCTACCTAATTACTGTAAACTCATTTAATGCTCCTTAACGATTTTTTTAAAATCCCTAGACCTCAAATTATTCCTTTGCAATAGAATCGACACATGAGCAATTTTATTCATTGTAATTGTAACCATCCAATTTCCTCGTATTTTCCCAGTATTGTTCCAATTTACCTTATCATTGAGCATTTATGATTACGAAGGTCATTAACGAAAAATGTAAATAATCACGAAGTGGTGGGGGATTTACAGGCTCCTTAAAGTAAGCCACTCATTTAATGTTACGTAAAAAAAATAAGTTGGGAGCGGAGAATAATGGAGAGAAAATTGGAAGGCGAACAACCTAAATTTTCATCTACATTTTTTTACATTCTTTTCTGGTTAACGTTCACCATACAAAATGCAATAATCTTCATTATTACCTCGCTATAGTCTGACTCATTATTGATGCTTTACGTATGCTTCGTTTCATTCTACTCTTATAGTTTCCCGTTTCGTTTCAAGGACATTTTACATCTTTCGATATGCCTATATTCCCGATCTAGAAGCGTAGAAGATCACATCATATGAATTCATATTTTGGATGTAAATGTCTCAGGCATTCCATGGGGAAATTACGATTAAAGCTTTTGCCTCCATATGTACGTTATTAATTTTCACGAAATGAGAATAAAAATAAAAAATACGACGCAGATTCTAAAATTCATTTGATACTCTATGAATCCATTAGGTCCTTCCAAACTTTGTGGGTTTCTACTCTTTAAATTCGGGATATAAGCATTAACTGCCAAAACAAAAGAAAATGAAAGAGCAGAATATTCTATATTGTTTAATATTGTCTGCAGAGTAGGTGTATGGTTCCCACAAAATAGGAAAACCAAAACAAAAATGGAGAATTTGTTCACATGAGAAATTGAGTTTAATATTCACGCAAAAATGAATGACATTGACATTGACTAGGATGGCAAGCTTAAAGAAAGAGGCGAGCAGCGTTGCTCACGTTTCATTTATCCTTTCATTCACCTTATGTGCCTAAAACTAGCCGATATATAGAGGATATCATATCATATCATAAGATATGTGCTTGATATGATAATATTATTGTAATACGAAGTAAAAGTGAAAAGAAAGGTACTTACGAGATTCTGTCCTTGAGACTAGAAAGAGCTAGAAGGGAAGCACAAGGGCCGATCAATAAGCACCCGGAGATGACGGCAATGATCCGAAAGTCCAATAGGAATCCCGGGAATGCAATGTGTATAGTCTCTCAGGGACTTTTGCAAAATTAACTGGAAGAAACCTCAAGATGAGAAATGAACAACTCGAAAAAATATAGGGTTGACCTGTTGACCTCTATTGTAGTATTCACACAGGTCGTTGTGGAAAAATTATTTAGAGTTTTTAAAAATCACCGGGTTTTGAAACAAAGCTCACGTTAAAACTCGGTAAAACTAAACGTAGCTTGATAATAGGTCTTAAAATATTTTTGAATATGGAACAAGTGTCTATCCATCCGTTCAGTTCAGATGCTGACAACGGAAAGAGAATGAGCACGAGTTGGAAACTTGGCTTTATAAGGAGAATCTTGAACGTGATGAAAGTATTTGGTAAGACGGTAAGTAACTTTGAGCTGCAGAATCTGCAAAAAGTACATGAGAACGATATGAGAGGAAATGCTCTACTGGTTAGCATGTGCTTACAAACTCGCAGTTATATATGGGCTCGATAGAAAGCAAAGTGCACGAAGAATCATCGCAGAAAAAAGAACTGTTGCTGTACTCATGTTCTCCCTTTCTTTCAGCAGCAGATCAGGTAATGCAATCACATCATGTCGTCATAGGAAAAAGTCCACGGAATCTTGCGACTAAACTCATTTGAGGCTAAAAGAACGTGGATTAACCTTTCCCCTCTCTTGAGCTATTGTATCGGTATGGGTGTTTTCCGCGAGGGATGACAACTCCACCATGGATTTACAGCATGCATTATTCGCTACATAATTATTCCAGGTATCGTCAGACCGGAGTCCAAAGTTTATTTATACTGGAGCATACACTCTTTGTCATGTTTGTTTTATTTGACCGCTGTGTTTTGCTCACTTTTCAGGGAAACACAAGGACATTCCCACACACTCTAAATACCTTTTGTGAGGTATTATTGCATGCCTCGAAAAGGGCTATTGCATGTATACTCCTTAATGTCACTTCATTATTGGGTGTTTAATTTTTCATCATGTTAATTAAAAATTGTGTATCAAACGAAAGGAAACTCTATTGAAATTTTAATTCTATGATTTGGTGTAGTAGGTCATTATTGTAAGTATTTTTGTGCTTCCAATGAAATCACCTATAAGGATATACGAAAAAATGAGATTGATCTTTGGTGTTCTGAGCGTGAACAATGTTCCGTTCAAGATTTTCAAGTTCTCAAGTTTTATCCATATTATTAGTACTCGACACTGATCCAACAATCAATGAGAACCATATACTTGGCACTGTGCTGCTGTAACAGTGTAAAACTAAAAAAAATTCAAACTAGTTCAAGTACAAAAGATTAAATTTATTCAGACTTCATAAGCATAATACACGTGGAAAAGCTTGGGAAATTCTCCTTATTCTTTAATTTTAAAAATTTTAATGTGTTTTGATACGATCATCAACCTTTTAACGAGTGTCATCTGGAATAAAAATCTTCGTACTTTTATTAGTACCGGGAATGATTAAACGGATTCATATGATTCTGGAAGGTGCCGTGGGAAAAAAGATATTTTTATTCGTTACATGGCACAAGGTACTATATTTTATAGCTGGTTATGATTATTTGCCCCAGGGTAAGAACGATATGTGTCGATGAACGATAAGTCAGACTTTGTGCTGCTTGGAGGATAATATAGTACAAATTAGAAAATTCTGTATTGATAAATAGTGATGACTGGTGCACGTGGAGTCGATTATGGATCCACTGAACATTGGTTCGCTAAGTCATTCCTTAAAATTAGCAGTACAATTTACAATGCAGCGCTTGCATTTAACAGTTATTTAAACTAAATACATACTTTAATTAAATGCATAACTGGCAATACATTTATATTTAACCATTTAAACAAATTTGCCCCTTTGGACTGCTGTTATGGAGCATTTGTAAATACCATGAAAAGCGTCAGTCACATTAAGCATGCTGATTTTTCTCGTGATTAGTGGTCATGACATTTGCGGCTATGACACGTAGCTTTAACTTCAAGCATCCTGGCAAGAGATGATCCATTCATTTAATTAAAGCAAGATTGTACCGAGTCTTCTTCCGACATCATGTCACTTTGCAATGCACTCAAGAAACACCAAAGACCTGACCCAGAGAAGATATCATTGGATGGTGAGAAC
This sequence comes from Lepidocyrtinus dapeste, assembly GCA_036850885.1. NCBI lineage: Eukaryota > Metazoa > Arthropoda > Collembola > Entomobryomorpha > Entomobryidae > Lepidocyrtinus > Lepidocyrtinus dapeste. The sequence goes on along the minus strand of JAANSQ010002590.1, from coordinate 6,586 downwards.
TATCATCAGAGAACTACATATGTAATATAATGTAATGCCTACTTTTTTGCATACTTCTTCCCCTTCTTTAGTTAATTATTCCGGCTAACCTTTCATGAGTCATAGTTTCTCATGAAGGTTTTGAAGTTTGAACTTTTATGGTAAAATTCCATTTTGAATGCACCAATACTCTGCAAAGTTGAATTATTTGTCATTCACTGTTATTTAGTGTGGAACTCGAGCTTGACGGGTTGAAATATAATCGTTTCTAATTAAAATAATGTCTAAGCTTCAGCCTTAGTTAAACTGGGTAAAATTCAATACTTATTACGCCAAAAGAGATTCACAACAAATTACATGGTTATGCATTATATAGTTTGGGGTGTCATGCGATAATCTTAGGATTGCACAAAATCATAGTTAATTTGATATCGGATCACCGAATGATTACTATCATTAGACTTAAAACCACATAGATTATAGCAATACGTAATATCTTAGAGTAATTGCTACTAGATAATTTCAGATTTGCGTATTTACTCTGAATATCTTACCACGCAATTCTAAACCAATTGAGCAATGGGATCTACGAAACCATCTTAAAAAAGGATATACTGTGTATCCTCGGATAAATTCCAGGGAGCCATACTATGTAATCCAGGTATTACAAACAAAAGTATGCGTAGCAAAAAGCAGTGACCGAGAAATTAGTTACTGGCTACATGTTTGACGAAGTTCAACCTCTATCCAGGCTTCAATGTCGTAACACTAATTCTGATACTTCCGTACCGTGGGAACGTCCTGCAGTTTTAGTACCTTTCGCATATAATATCATGCTTTTATGCTGTAACGTAATTAATAGTTATGTACACATAATTATCCTCATCCTAAATGGTAAGTGTTGCAATCATGGTAATGCATTTGTGCACTTCATGCAAAAAATGAGTCGAGTCCAAATATCTCGCTATTCATTCTTTCTCAAGAACATGTTTAATCATGGATATTTCCATTTTATTGCGAAATTCCATTCAATTCGACGCTAGAAGCGATTTACCTGCCATAAAAAATTGCCAATAAATGACAATGGGTGACAATGACAATTTAAGCCTGGTATTATCTTACCTTATACAGAAACTAAGTATTTGATCACATGTCAATGCATGCATATTGATATTGACAGCCATCAATATTTATCATCATGCTCATGGATTAAATTGAATACGATAATAACTTTCAGTAAAATGTCACGCGAGCTATTTCTAGTTTGTCTAATGCCATAGCTTCACGTTCACTTCAAGTGATGTTGGTCCGATCCAGTTGGATTGTTTGAGTTCATGCGAGAAACGCACCAAAATAAATGACACGATAATCCATAACATCAAAGAAGACTAGTGTATTGATCTAGACTCAGAATGATGTTCTGCTTCTGTTATGATCCCATTCTCTGTTCAGCTTTTAGGTAAGTTACTTGTGCAATTAAGCACTCTTGTTTATCTTTTGGGTAAATTACACCATCCAAGCTTTATTGACAGAATTGGACTTTATACTTGGCTAAGGTGATCCTCCTCATTGAGAAATATAATCCTCATTGATCGACATATTGACAACTTTTGATAGTGGTGGTGTAGGTTATGTAAAAGTTTCAAATATCTGTTTATCAGAAGCTGATTAACGGTACGGTTTTAGATTAACAAGGTTACACCTTACCTGTCAATTTGTGGATGCAGACGTACGGTTCGAAAAGCCTAAGGCTGTTGTAACAGAATGATGCACGAATTTCAAAGAAATTATGACCAATTTATGCTAATGAGAATACTTTCTGGATCGTGAGAAAGTTTCTGCTACTGTTTTACAATATTTCAAGAATTATCTTCCAGGACAATGAAACACACAGGCGTTTACAAGCTACGTTTTATGAGAAATATGAAAACCCCCGTAGTTTCAGAGAATTGTCTGCGTCAGCTCGACATATTGTAAATAACTTAGGGTCTTGTCTGCTATTCAACTTTTTAATAAATCTGGTTTGAAGTCTTGACCGGCCGGCAAGATCTTTGCAAAGATTACTTTGGCGCGTATATTTCATTTCATTTTATTCAGGGCAGGGAGGAAAATAATTTATGTGATTTTTCCTCCTTTGTAATTATTGCTAACAGCCAAACAACCTGTAATTGTTGAAATTTTTATTATGTAGGAATAATTAGAGTATTCACAACATTTTCCTTATTGACGGTCATGGAAAATTAATGAGTCCAAAATAGGCTGAGTGCTAAAAAGTGAATTTAATGAGTCAACAAGCTTCTTAATCCTAATGTCTCTAGCTACTTGAGCCGTACTCAACAAGCCGGGCCAAAGATCAAAATTTGTGTAGGTATTTATGTTTTGGTTTTATAACCTACCAAAGTACAACATCAAATCTCAAAGGTCATGTTTTGGTTTGAACGCACTCTCCAAATAAGCTTAAGTTTTCATGTCTTTATCATTTTCTTGCTGATACTGTCCAATTCATCATATTATCATGTAGGCTAATCGTAAATATTTGGGACTTCCAAAATCGTTTTCATTCATATGACTCAACTATTGCATACGCGAATGGAATTTGTTCGGCACTTTCGCTTTTTTATGGTATCATGCCTACTTTTGATAATCTCTAATTAAATCGGTAAAAATATGCTTGGGTAGATAATGTAGAAAAATTAATTAATTCTTGAATAGTGAAAAACGTTAAGGAAAAGTGTCAAACCTAAAACTAGTGACAGATAAGGGAGACAGACAGTGGCAATCGTCTCATTGCCCATTTTCCAGCATTCCAGTCCCTCTTTGTTCTTTCTAGCTTTGAAGGAATTGTTACCAGAAAAAAATTTGATTCTAGACCACGCGATGGCAGCTCAGTGCCCTTTTCCGCCGGACTGGTAATTTCATACGAGTTAGGGAATTATTCAATGGTAGATGGTGAACGTCCAATTTATGTCAAACTAAAAATTTTCAATCACTAGCTAACTAATATTCTTTTGAAATTTTGCTCTAAAAATCGTCTAGGGTTTTCTAAAAAATTTCACTTACTTCCTCTTTTGGTAAAAGAAGGTTTACAGCTTACATAGTTACGTTACGTACGAGTTTGGAATACCAATCGAAAACCAAAAAGTTTTTCATTTGGCAATGAAGAGAAAAGTCTTGGTGTCTGGTTTTTAAGAAAAAAAAAACTTGAGTAGAAAAAAGTAAACTCTCGTTTTCTATCCCTCCAGAATGAAAAGAATGGAACTGGGGAAAGAAAAGAACGTAAATGGGACATGGGAGACAGAGTTATGTGACACCCCTTGAGACCATAATCTACTTTCTATCCAGGTCCATTACCAGCCTCCTCATTGTCGAAGGCATTATCAAAAACCGATTTCTTAAATTACTCCCTTTGAGACTCTTTTCGATTCTCTTCTTCCTTTACTTGAGCTTTTCTCTCCCATTCAATATATTTCTCTAGTTTCTCTCATGACTCGTGGAGAAGTTAGTGTCCTATGATGTGCGCTACATGATTATACTCACCTAAAGCTTTAAAAATTACTCTTATTACTCCTTTCACTTGGAACGTTACAGACATTCAGGTGAGGAGTAGATCAGTCTTGGATCTCTTGGTTTATTTGGCATTTTTTTCAGAGTTTTGTCGTATTTTCCAATTTCTTTTTAAATCTTTCAGTAACTGACTAGCCCACAGTTGACATGAGCAGGTGTGATATACATAGGTTGACTATATTGAGCAAAACTATTTTTAGCAGGCCTGCTTCTTCGAATTTATTCCAAGCTTCTAAATTGAATAAATGAACAAGTAGGCGTTTTATATTCAAAGTGCATTTCTTTTTAAAGATCCTCACCCGCTCTCTAAAAAATATTGGACTGTTTTTGTACGAACAATTTAAGACTGTACATTATTCTCCACCANTCTTCGAATTTATTCCAAGCTTCTAAATTGAATAAATGAACAAGTAGGCGTTTTATATTCAAAGTGCATTTCTTTTTAAAGATCCTCACCCGCTCTCTAAAAAATATTGGACTGTTTTTGTACGAACAATTTAAGACAGTACATTATTCTCCACCAAATTTTCCTTTTCTCTCAATTCCATCCAAAGAAATCTTTCCTTGAGCCATTCGTTTGGTTAGTGGAGCCTATCAGTTTTGCCATTGTTGCTGAATTTTTCACAACTGGGAAGAACGTGAGAAAGGAGAGAGGAACGGATGGTGTAATGCCCCTCTGGTTGGTTGTATCTGACTGATTTATTACTCTCACCCACATATTATTCACCAGAAAGAAAGCATCTCAAGTCTGAGGAGTGAAAGAATCCCATATAGTAAAATCACTTTGTCCATGTAATACTCCATGAATGAATGAAACGTTCTGGAGAGTACAATTCCAGGCTTCATCCGCGATGAGATGAGACATGTTGGAGTAGGTACTATTATTATGCCTGTTACGTGAGAAGAGATTCTCTATAGCAGCCCAGGATGGAGAAAGCCCTTGTTCAACCTACTCATAAAAGGAACACGCGCTGAATTCAAGCATTTTACAAAATCTCCAGTCAAGAGGACACCAGTCATATAAGTCAATCCAATAAATGTAAAAGAGCTAGATATTTCATGCCTTTTGTTACCACTTGTCTGATTAAAAGGAAAAAGAGGGACGGAGTGAAAGCAATATTATCCTATGTTCAAAAGGTACTACACACGAACACTGGAACACTACCATACTCCTGTACGAATTTATTGGGAGAAACCAAGAACCATGAAATATATAGCTTGTTATATAAGTTCTTGTAATAAATGGTTTGGTTTCTGCTTGGAATTCAAAACTTATGATCTATTTCCTTGTTTCTATTGTTCACTGTTGGGTGACAACACAATTGTTATTTTAAACATTGAATGACGAAAAAATTTTGTTTTTCTTCCTGTGTTTGTACTAGTCTACAGCAGGTTGCAAGGATTGCTTCCTCTATGATGGCTTGGTCTCTGGTCGCGTGCACGCATATTAAACAGCGTGATCCTAAGCTAACAATCTTTCGGGTCAGAGATGGGCCTAAAGGGTTTAACCAAGCGCCAAGCTGTAGGTAGAGTATGGTTATGTTTAGTAATATCCGGCTTTGCAAACTTTGTGAACGTTCCAATATCTATACACATGTATGGACAAGATGCATATAAAATGTGGAAAAATTGGAAACCAAACTCTGATGAATGTAGCCAGTACATGCATGCTGTGTCTTCCTTGGGTGAACATGAACCGTACTTTTAAGGAATGCCTGCTGATAAGCAAAGGAAAACTATGGAGAAAAAGAGGAGATACAAAGATACCGGCAATAATAAATCAAAGCATTTAGCCTGCCGGATTCGCGATCTGGGAGGATGTGAAATAGAGAGATGCAGATTTTCTATGTTCCAAACGTTCCCAAAGCAAACCCATTTACTTTGGCTACTCCCTTTTTACATAAAATAAGCTACGAAAACACGGTTAATAGATGGTATACGTGAAATCCATGGGGGTTCTCTTTCAAATAATACGTTATTGCCTTTGCAAAATTGCGCCTAGAGAGTAAGTTACACCAAAGAGGTTACGTTAGAGCTTGAAATCTTGGAACTCGAAATCATATTACACGAGGCTCCAACAACTGTGCGTTTGACTGAGAGACTTTCTATTTGGAATATTTTGCCTAGTGTAGAGAACATATTTGATTCCGAATTCTATGTATCATAGAAGCATAAAGATATCAAATTTAGTCAATAACCTAACCTATTCTTTAACTTACAATTTCATACTGAGCTATAGAGATCAATGATCTTATGCAAAAGTAAAAAAATTAATGCTGAAAGCGATAAGTTTAAAACGCTCGCTGAAAACTGGTTTAACAAAAATAGAAAAAACTCATAAAAATTTGATATTTGTAACCCGTATTTGCATAATCCAGTGTTCAAAAGCCTGAATTTATTTACTGAAAGGATACTTACTTGTGGTTATGCAAATAAAAATTATTAATTGACCATTTCTACAAAACTGAAATGGTTCATTAGCCTGATATTAGCAGCGAGCCGGAAGAACCTGATCTAACCTAAGAGGAAGGTTCTAACACATCTCATTACCCGTGAATGTATGCGAGTAATTTTTTTCTAAATGTGTATAGCATTCTTCTCGAAGGGATGTTTTCATACAACTTTTCGTATGGAACCCAGAGTAGTGTTCAAACTGCGTAAAACAAATTGCGACGAAGATAAGAAAGCATACACTTGGAAGAATTTAAACTACCTACCTACCAAAGAATACTTTCATATGGTAGGTGTACGATTTCAAAGTGACTCTAAATATGACATTTGACATGAGAATAAGCAAGAAAAAAGAGCCAATCTGGTCGGTGTCAAGTCCCACACTAAATTGTCTTTTTCTTTATTTCCTTACCATATCTCGACAGCGCCTTTTAGCTTTTCTTTGAATTACTTGAGCCATACGAAATACGAATCTCAGCGCAAAAAATACTCTCTAGCAATGTCTATAATATCCCTTCCGGTTATCTCTATATGTGAGCTACACCATTTTTTCCAGGTAATCACTTAGAAAGTATATAAATATAAGAGAACG
>JAANSQ010002589.1:0-11644 GCA_036850885.1 Lepidocyrtinus dapeste | reverse complement strand
CGACTGGAAGACCAACCCGCCCGACTGGAAGACCATCCCGCCCGACTGGAGGACCATCCCGCCCGACTGGAAGACCATCCCGCCCGACTGGAAGACCAACCCGTCCGACCGGCAGACCCACTGGTTCAACCGTGAGACCGTCAAGGCCTACCAGTGAAATTACAACTGAAAATTCTAAGCAACCAACAACCGAAAATTCTGAGCAACCAACGACTGAAAATCCTGAGCAACCAACAACTGAAAATCCTGAGCAACCAACAACTGAAAATTCTGACTCCCCCACGACTGAAAACCCTGAAGTAACTGAAGATACTGAGGCAACACCTGCCCCCACAACTGACAATCCGGACCCTTCAACAACAGAAAATTCTCCACCATCTACCACGTCCCCTCCAGGTGGAGAATGCAGCGTTGTATGCCGAGGTGACGACCAGTATCTCCGAAACCCATCAGATTGTGGAAGTTTTTACCAGTGCAGCAATGGACGTCCTATTTTACAACCATGTCCCCCCGGTCTTGTCTTTGATTTAACTATTAACGTCTGCAATTATCCATCGGACGCTCCTCCGTGCGAAGTATCTGACTGCTCATGAATTTCAAATTCAAAACTCTTCTCTTCATAAGTCATGCATCTGTAGATTGTTACATTGTAATTAGCTATGTGGTGATGGAATGCATATTTGTTGAAAATAACTTTTTTTCAAAAGTCAATCAATGGTCATATTCCCGGTAATAAATGAATCCAGAAATTTTTTATTGCATTTAAATTCATAACTAGTACAAACTACATAAAAATTTATTTTAATTATCGATTATAATTATACTCCAGTTATTTGTTTGCTTACATCCTTGCCTGTAGCAAGAATACAACATAAGTCATAATCGCACTTAAAACTGCTAACAAAGATCCCCGACTAAATATGAAAAAACCCGCTGCTGAAAAACAACTCGGTTTGGTATACTGACTCATAAGGTGGGTTAAAACTTGGCTAATTTCAATAGATGTCGGTTTCTTTACATGTAAAAGAGCCGTTGTAATAGAATCATTAAAATTAATTGACATTTCGTGAACATTCCCCAAAGTTATAAAAACAATTACCAACCGAACGAAACAAAGGATGCAATTCCCAAGAAACATAATCCCATCGAAATAGTCAACACTTCCAGACCCCAAATAATTAATTTTTAAATAGAGAAATAAGCAACAAACTAAAACAAGTTGGCCAATATCCAGGGCAAGAATAGGCCCGAAAATACTGTTTAACAGAGTTTGCATGCTGGCTACGCAGTGAAATTTTTTTATTGCAGTTATTACAGGTCCAACGCTTTCGTCTAACTGATTAAATCGCTTGTTCTCCTGGTCTTCGTTCAGAGTCGAGTAACACGAATTCGGGGAAAAAATTGTATCCAGTTGACTCGGAGGGAATGGATCTGATGAAATATTGTTCATACTGTTACGTCGTAGCCCTGATGCAAAATAAAGTTTAGGGTGACTTGGAATGTTCAGAAGAATGTTTTCCGAGGAAGTAGACAATGTACTGTTTTCTGTGCTGCTTAAATAGTCAGACAATATCTGCTGGCGAAAGTTCATGATCGAAAAATGACGTGAATTGTATGACTGTTTTCTTCTCGACGTAGCTTCTTCCTCCTCCAACTCTTCAAATGATTTCCGTTTACACCTAGGGAGTGGAAGTGAAGGGGTGCTAGAGTTTGATTCGTTAACTCCCACTGCTTCATGAAGCTCTTCGATTATCGTATTAATAGTGTTCTGGAAACTGGCTCCAATACAGCAACATAAAACTTCTATGAAAGCGCAGCCACATGACTTTAAAATCATAAGGTAACATTGGAAGGCTCCACTCATGGCAATCAAAGCCATAGACGGATCTTTAACATAAGCCAGGGGGAAAATATCACTGTTCGGTTTTCTCAAAACGTCCCACGCGACAAATACACATGAACCAATTGTAACCAGAAGGTAAGCAATGAACAGCTTTCGGGCGAAAAGCAGTGTTTGATTACACCTTATCATTCCCCCCAGAGGCACTCGGAATTCGTTACTTTTCTCAAAGAAATGGCTAAATTGACGACGCTTTAGAACTGTTAGGATCAACATCGCGATTGGGATCGGAACACCAGCTACCCACGTAGCAATAGCTACAATTTCCGGGACACTTCTGCCTCTTCCGAAAGAGCACACAAATTGGTAAAGACTATACAGGAAGTAGCAAACTAGGATGATTAGAGTAGCGACGGAATGAATAAATTTAAAGGATTTAAATCGTAGCTTGATATTATGCCCTGAGATTTCCAAAGGACACACTCCGAAAACCTGGTTCACCCTAATGACTGGACGAAGTACGTCCATAAATGTCATTACGCTATACTTCTCCCCTCCAGAGGGGTAAGTTGAGAAACTCATGCTGCAAGTTTATTTCAATCTGCCAAACAAACGGTGTGATTCTAAAACTCAGAGACTTCTTCAGAGGCCGATGTAAAAGACAGAGTTTAATTAGACAATTACAAAAATAGAATAAGCACGTGCCTACAATAAATTTCCTCAAACCATCTTATCTCACTAAATCCAGATACAATTTTGCAAATTACCTAAACGGAAGCAGTAGAAAAGGAAATGAGCAGATCGAGCTCAAATCATTATCATTCTAAGAATTTGTACACGTAGTTTGCCTTGTTACGTATACGTTCAGGATACTTATGCAAAGTAGAGTGAGATGTTCATGATGCAATAACTATTTAAAAACTAGACGCCAACGCCTTTATAAGTATTAATTAGTTATTTAATTGCATGAGAGAAAACGATCATTATATTGAGTCACAATTAGGACAATACAAAATGTGTAGTTGGCTTTTGAAAAGTTATAACAAATTTAGATTTATTTGAGTCATTTCTGTGAGAATACTGAGAGTCCATCCCATAGTTGTAATCATTCCAAACAATTACCTTTCAATAGATTTGCATCTGACGTGTCGATCCCGTGCTTTTTGAGTTTCTCCGTAAGGCTAATGTTATATAGGAAGTCAATCTTTCCAACAATCCTGATCTTCATGTCGTACACGCTAAATGACGTCTCGATTGCTTTGTCAACAGCAGCGAAAGCTTCCTCCCTTTTCCCTCTAAAATATGGAAGGATTTGTAATTTATTCCATTCTTACTTTAAGCCTTTACGATAATTCGTTGACATTTGACTTACAGCATGAAATACATTTCAGCAATGTGGAATAAAGCTGCATTACCCACTTCTGGGTCGTTCTCAAACTCTTTCAAAGCTGCTATTGTTTCTTCAGGATTCGTTTTCAAGACTTGCTGGGCCATCACTGTTTCACAAAAACTTATTTTAGCTCAATTTAATTTCCAGGTTTGCAAACTTATATGATTTTTTAAAATTATCTTGCCTTTCTTAAGCTGAAAGGCTTTTTCTCCACCGGATATTTCCACTGCCTTGCCAAAAAACTTGAACGCATCGTCAGAGTTTTGTAGCAGAAGTAGAGTCTGGAATTTCCAATAATAACAGTCACTTGCTAATTTTTGGTAGTTTCTTATTAAATCATAATTTAAAAACAGCGTTTAAATATTCCGCGCCCCATACTTGAGCATAATATTCGTAACACTCGGGAGTATCGAACACACCATCCTCTTCCAATTGCTTTAGTCGAGCCATGGACTCCTGTGGATTCCCCAGACATACGTCATACGACAATCTAAATATTATGCAGGATGAACGAAATCTCTTGAATAGGACATGAAATTATAATTAATCATTAACTAATTACTTCTTTGCACTTACCGAATAGTCAATGCCATAACGTGAAGCAGCGGGTACTGTTTCGGTGATGGGCACATTTGCTGACCCTAGGAAATTCATAAAACAAAAGCTTTAACGGCGCTACAAATGAGATTAAATAATGCAGTTCCTCATCACGATCATGACAATTACCTTCTCTAGAAGCGCCAGTGCTGGAATGGCTTCGCCTTTGTCAACTAAACATAATGCGGCATGATAGTATACATCGGCATTTTCTGGCCACAACTGCTCAGCAGATGCAAAGTGACTTGCCGCAGTTTCAGCGTTGTCCCACATATTTGAGAGCATCGCTGCTCGTAAGTGCGCGCAACTCTTTAACTATTGTCATATTTAAAATACATATTAGTCTCATTACAAAATAAGATAACAGAATTCAAAGGCAACAGACGCACCTCTGTTGGGGCATCAGGATCGTCAAAAATAGCTTTAAATTCATTTAATGCCTCATCCTTTTGTCCAGAAAGGAAGAAGATAGAGCCTCGCACCAAATGCGCTTCATGGCGGTATTTTTCCCCATATACATATTAGTCTCACTAGAAAATAAGATAACAGAATTCAAAACGAGATTAGACAACAGACGCACCTCTGTTGGGGCATGAGGGTCGTCAAAAATAGCTTTAAATTCATTTAATGCCTCATCCTTTTGTCCAGAAAGAAAGAAGATAGAGCCTCGCACCAAATGCGCTTCATGGCGGTATTTTTCCCCAGAGTTTATTTCATCAGTACAGTACTTGGTCATTTGGGAATACTCTGCCTTCTTCAAACAATTCAAAGCTGCTACGAAGCCCTCACTACAGAAAACAAAAGTAATGAGCAAACAAAGGAATTCAGAAGTTTTTTTTAATCATTATACTTAATTATGCCATGCCCCAACTTTTCATAGCTTACAGAGGCAATTCGGGATTTTCGTCCATTGGATACGGGTCCAACCCCTTCCACATACGACATATTGGATCACAGTAAAACTGACGGAAATACGTTCGAACAAACTGGTCCTTTGGAAAGCCAAATTCACGTCCAGCCATCAATCTTTCTAGCTCTGCTTCAGCTGTGAAAATTTATGATAGAAACATATGATTCATTAGACTTTTTAACCATAATTATTTAAGGTAACGGTAACATTTGAACACTGTGAAAGTACCATAATCTACAACCAGCTCTGCCGTTATCTCACTAAGTCCAGAAAGTGTTTGATGGTTTTTTAGTGCTAAGACATGCGCTTCTGTCATATCTTCAATGGCATCATGAAACCGGTTTTGTTTCTTCCGCACAATTCCTCGTCGGATTAAGACTTTGGTGTACTCCGGCTTCAACTTAAGGGCCTCGTTAAATATTTCAATGGCCTTTTCGGAGTCGCCCTTTTAATACATCAAATTTAGTAAATATCTCATAAATTATCTAATAGGGTCCATTTTCAAAGACTTCACACGAACCAATTTCTCATACACCACTCCTCGGTTGTTCAATATCATAGCGCGGTCATCATCCGTCTTGCACACTTCCCAGGCTAGGTCATATTTAAGTTTTGCCTCCTCGTATTTTTCTGATTTAACTAATGCGTTTCCCTCAGCTTTGTACACGTCAAACATACTTGTTGATGCGACATCTCCTCCAGCCAATGACACTGACGACGATGTTGTCACTTTTTCACTTCCGGTTTCTTCAGCTTTCGGAATATTGTCCTTTACGACTTCACCCGCCTCCTCACTCATAATTATTAGTTTTCAATAGTGCTCAAATTATTAATTCAGCAGTTAGCAAAACTGTGTCAACCAAAGGAGACAACTAAAAAATATCGACTTTTTGAGTACCTCGTACGAAAAATATCTTCTAATGGACCAGAAAACTGTATATATTTAATTTTCACGATAATAAATCTCAGCTCATGTCTGCTCAACAATTGCTTGACAACGTCGTCATTAGTGAAAAGTGAAACATTTCTGCAAAAAACACTAGTTCGCCATGCTGTTGTATTGTTTATGAGTCACGTTTCAATGAAACGGTAGCATTTTTATATCCTGAAATGACACAGCACACGTGCGTGTTGCGTTTCTTAGATTGGTCGCCGAACTGCACAATTCAATAGTTCATAAATCAATCTCTGACCTGAAGATGCTACATTTATATTCACAGGCTGTTATATGTTATATCAATGCAAAATACAAGCATGGGTTTGAACTTTGTTACATCATTGGCTGTATGTCTCACACTTTTCAGATTTTATTTCACGCCCAATATATATAAATAAAAAATCTTTGTGATTGAGTTAAAGGTGTATTTTGTGTAGAATTAGAAAATTAGAACTAACTGCCTATTTAAATTCCACATAAGCTATGATTCAAAATTTTGATCTCATTCAAACATGGAATATCCTCTTGCATTTGGCGTAGGTCGTTGCTGGAAGGTCTTTCAGAATTATGTCGAACCCACAAGGTCAATGAACCGAGCATTTTAAGTCTGGATGCTATGAAAAGGAATGAAGAATTTCTTGAGTCTTCGGCTTCACCGTGCGCCTTTGGAAGAGGAAGATCCTTGAACGCTTTGCTCTGCAAAAATTTTATCGTATGTTTTTAGAAGTATAAGGTACATAAAAGGTACATTTAAAGTGATTTTTTACCTGAATGACAAGCTTTTTTAGGTTGGGAAGATTTGCCACGCCAAAAATTAAAGACTGCCATGTAACACCTAACTGACAAAGCTCTAACGTTTCCAGTGCTAAAAATAATTATAATTAATTTCTATTAACCATCCTTATTCCGAAATTAATCATACTAAAGATAACATTTAAGTGAAAAATATATATGGTACATTTAAGGTTTGAGATTGAAGGAAGCTGACTTTCATAAAATGGTTCCAATTTCCCCAGGAGAAAATTTTCCGTTGCTTGCTCCAGCTCGTTTTCTTCCGATCCGCACATACCACCAGATTCAGTGATGTTAGACCGCCTTTCAATAATTAACCATTTCAACGATTGCATGTATTCGTAAACACTCCGTAAAGCTACGTTTGAGTCAAAAGAGCAGCCTAAAACTTTCAAATTAGGGAAATATCGGGAAAATGATTTAATGTGTTCTGAATTTACAGATTCTGTCAACTTCAAAGAAACCAATTGATTATAGATACTAGCGCCGTCGTGGAACGGTTGTCCATTGGGAAACACATTCCCAGAGATTTTTCTTGTCCAAACTGTGTCCAGTATTAGCTCCTTCATTGTTGGAAGTCTATCAATGTAATATATCAAACCGGGATTGCTCCATCTCATCTGCAAACTTTTCAGCTTACCCATTTCCGGGAAGACGAAATCCGTTCTTACAATTTGTCTAGCCAAAAGGTTTCTATCTTGAATGGTGCACTTTAGGTCTTCCAAAGTGTTAGATAGAATTTTCCAAAGTGCTTGAATCTTTGATGGACTTATGCGAAAGCTAAAGGCAATCCCCAACTTTTTCAAGTTTGGACAGCTTTTAATAATACAATCAATTGTTTCATCTGTGGCGCAAGAAAATCCATGAAAAATTCCGAGAAGATCAAGTTCTGTTAAATTGGTCAAGAATACCGAGGAATCTTTCGTAATTTCTGAGAAAGGCTTAGCTGGAATTTTTAAATACTCCAACTGACAGCAACTGCTTTTGAGTATACTTATGACAGTAGATGAGCAATCAGTGTCATAGAGGTGTTGTACTCCTAAGCTTCGCAAATTGGGAGTTACGAGATATGAAAAGTACTTGGGCATGAGGTGTAACGGTGCAGGGGTTTGTTGAGCTGCAGCAGAATGGACGTAATTAGATAGAAGTTGAAGAGTCCTTAGATGTTTTAATTCAACGGGTGCGTCTGCTTCGACTTCTTCGAGAAGTTCATCTCCAGTAAGATTAGTTTGTGGTGGTGGGGCAGTAGAAAGCAGCTGTATAATGGGAGAGTACCAAAACTTAAGGTCTACAATATCCTCCTTACATGTATCTATAAGATTTATAATCGGGCTGGGGATCTGGTATTTTTCATCTTCCAAAAGTGTCAAGTAATTCGAAGGTGTATCGATAAGAAAGTGAGTGAACGTTTTAGACGTTGGTCGAGGCACTGTAATAAATTCTTCAATGTCTTCTAGTGACCGGAACGCAATGGTGATGCCTCGCATCCGAAGAATTCTGGTTGACTCTTCTGCCCACAATTTGCACACTAATCTGCATTGCAGCAAACTCTCGGTTCCACAAAACTTGAAGATTTTCTCCACAAGCTTAAAGTTCAAGATAAGATATTTAGGACCAGCTAAGTTATTGTTATATGACTGGTTATAATTTTTTTGGTTTTCTTACGTGGTTGTTGCCGACTATAAATGCGTCCATTCTTTTGAACCTTTAATTAGTGAATAATTTACTAGTTCCAAACTCTAAAACTTTCAATTTACTCACACAAATACTTCCCTTTCCTTCTCTACAACGTACTTTCATTCAGCCTGTTTAGCATGTTCCAAACACATCAGTCAACGTACTGAATGTTTTAATGTATGCATCTCGGATGAAATTTCGATTTAAGTTTACAGTAGTGGAAGCCTTTCTGAGGATTCTATAAATAGAACAGAATATTTTGGGTGCGAGTTTTTATCCTAAAATTAAATTTTATAAATCCATGCAAACTAAAGCTACAAGTTCAGGAAAGTTTATGCATAAATAAACATATGCGCATGTTTAACCAACGAACTAATGAAAATGCTTTCATTAAACGACCTTTAAATGCATAGTTTTTGTTATTTTGCGTTTATACAAAACTCACTTTTTAGAATAGAAACTACCTACCCATTTTTTTTAGTGAAATCATGATGAAACAAAGCAAAATTTTCCAATGACAAGTTTGAAAGTAATGAAGCTCGAAATTTTCGTGCAGCCTCCCAAATAAATAGAGATTGGTAGAATTTTATTTTTCATGGTCTAAATAATTTCTCAATAGGTTTAGTTTTTACAACAAGGCTTGTTATCACAGCATGGAGGGTTTGAACCATCTTTACAGACACATTCTTTTCCACAGCAAGTGCAGCAGGAAGCGGTATTATTGTCCTTTTCTGCGCAACAATTCTTTTCTCTACAGCAAGTTGGACGAGATCCATCCGTTCCACAATTGCAGTTATCCCCACAGCAGTTACATTTTGTATTGACGTTGGTACCTGGAAATCAGACACCAATGCTGGAATTAATGCTGCGAAAGGAAATATAAAAAAAATCAAGTAATATTCACCTTGAGATGACATTTTAATCCCAAAAAACGGGCAGTAGGTTTTACTTTATTCAGAAATGTATTTACTTGGGTGAAATTAGTAAAATTGAATGAATCTTAACAGGAAAATTTACCTCTATTTATATTGTATCCACCAAAGGCAGTTTTTAGCTTGAACTAAGGATTCTATTTTCAATTTATGTACATAATTCTGAAGTGCGGACGGGAGAGCTTTTCGATATGCAAAATACTAAAGCTTGATTTGCTCTCAGATTATGTGATAATCATATAACTGTTCGCATGGATAACTTCAATGTTAATGAACTTTCTAGTAATGATTTTCGAGCATGAAGTCTTTCACGCTAAAAAGTTCTCAAATTCAATCTGTCAGTTGGAAACTTCAAGCTCTACATGTTATAATTATTCGGTAAGTTTATTGAGCAGTCACGTACAGACTCTATAAACGTGTGATTTGAAAACCATACGATGCAAAAAAGGAGCGACATTCTTATCAAAGTCAAGTGATTAATAAGTATTTACCCTGTGATAACTGATTTACTACCCTCCACCTTATTAATCTGTGTCTCTGTTTACATATGAGATGGATCAAATCAAATCCTGAACAAACCTCCAAAACGTTTTTTATTGTAATATTCTGCATGATAATTTAATTTTCCAACTTTATCACAATTTTTAATATCACTTTGAAAATACGTAGTGACTTTCGCTCAATCAGTATGTTGCACTAGTGCCTCGTAGTTCTCCACATTTGCGTTGCTAAATATTGCAGAATGTAAATTAAAAAATTATAAGTAATTCAATAAAAATATTTATCTATGCAAAATTCTGTTTGTTTACTTTCTCCAACTCTTGAGCATTTTCACGCTCAAGTATTCGAATTTCGTCCATTGTTAGTCCATACCAAGAGTCCATGCACATAAACATTTTCCTGTCGTAAAAAACAGATTATACATTTTATATTTGAACTAAAGATAAAAAAAATACTTGAGTTATTTTCGGTACCGGTGAAATGCAGTGAGGATTCTTTTCTGGTGATTCAAAATAAATGTTTGCAGTCGACTCTGAAGACCAAAGATTTTCACTTCAATGGTGACTAACTTATAACAGGTCATTATGGGTTGATGCTGAAATAATGAACAAAAAATTTTTTCAACAAAGCTAATAAAATGCAGTGAGTCTACTGATAAATCCTTCTTGAAGGTCAGGTTCAACATACGTTTGTATACCAACCAGGTTGTAACGGACCCCGCTCAGCTTTTCTACTTACGACCTCATTTATTTGGCCGCAACCAATGCCTGACTCTTCATCAGACCCTTGGTCTCGAGCGATATCCACAAATATGATTTCTCGCTGATTTAGTTTTTCTGGAGATAAGTTAAGCGCATTGTACGTATCACCTCGATCAGGTAAATGAGTTGAATCAATCGTAATTGTCAAACGCTCTAACAGATATTCATTCTGCAAGTGATTGAGTTGGATTAGAATTTTAGAACGCGAGTCATTCTCTGCAAGTGTGAAACACAACGTACCGTTAATATTGTTCGACAGTGTGGAAATGCATTCCAGGATTCTTCTTGAAGATGCAAACATCCTTTGGGAGTGAGAAGGCGTAAAAATGTGGGTAGTTTACTACGATGGAAATAAGGCTTAACGTAAATTAAACTAAATAGTGAGTAAGACAAATGCATAAAGAGAGTCTCACTGGTCTAGATGAAGCTTTTTCAGAGTATATTGCCCACTTTGAATACCGAAGCTGCCCATATCGTGCTTTTGAAATGGTTCGTTAACTATCTCCTCAACGCCATCGCCTCCGCCAGTTTCGAGTTTCGCGATTTCCATTGTGGTGTATAATTGAGCTATTTGGTACTGGAATGAAATCAACATGAACTTGATATACCTGTTCAGATTATAATACCACTGGTAGATTAGAATAAGTTGATGATACAAGCTCATGTCTACCTCTGCAGGCGTCATTGGCATCGGGAAACGACTACAGATAAAGATATAATGAGTGTTTCTCTTGTTTACTCTAAATAATAAAATTCATATGATCATCTAGATTACGTACAACTCTTTCACCATCATGGTTTTCTCCTAGTCCGAAGAAAGCTGAGATGACTTGGTTTTAAATGAATAATTTTAGAGTCCAAGCTCGTTCCTAAAAATAATCCTGCTGCCTTCAATCCTGATGCCGTCATGAACATCGCATATTTTGTTCCCCTTAGATGTTTGCGGGTCGAAACTCGAATACTTGAGCAAATCATGAACTTCTAAGCCTAACCATATAATCTACTTATCGATAATTATTTACATTTTATTTTCAAAAACTACTAACAATTTGGTTTGTAATTTTTGCGAGAAAAAAATGCAAACCTGAGCTAAAAGGATTGCTTCATATCCATTATTTGACTTACCGGTAGTTGTCTCGGTAAACTCTTACCATATAGAATATTTATTTGTAAACTACTTTTAAATTCAAATGGAGCCATGAAACTTGAGTCATAAAACGAGCTAAACAATGACCAACAAACAGTCCCATAACATTTAAGTGTACTATCATACATCTCACCTTTCCACGTTCAATATGTCCTATAAA
>JAANSQ010002588.1:0-11644 GCA_036850885.1 Lepidocyrtinus dapeste | reverse complement strand
ACTTTTGTCTAGTCAGATAATACATTTAGACGAACATGGACCCAGAAAGCCAAAATATATAGTCCAAAGGGGCATTGTGGTCAACATCCTGTACTAAACCAACTCTAAGAAGAAAAAAAAATATTAAAACCAAAGCAAAACGAGATTTCTGCTACTACTACATTCCAACTGCCTGAAAATGCTAATTTATAAAAGTAAAATTATCATTACCATTTGCATAATTTTTACTTACTCTATCCTATTCCCGTGATCCTATCTTATAGGTACAGATATAATACTTTGGCTTCATCAAGGCCTATCTTTAATTATACAACTACCTTTTCTCCCAATTTTCTCTGACTGGGTTGCACCAAGCCACCCTTACTTTTATTTTCCTTTTCGCCCGGAAGTTTCGCGTTTCCTAATCTGTGGTTTTTTTCGTACGTCCCTCTGGCTCTTTTTTCCTGGGTGACTCAGACTGGGAGAAATGTTTTAAAAAATTTTTTTTTGAGTTCCCCGCTATATATATTACACTCTGCAGTTCAGTTTTCATTCAGCTTTAGATGTAGCATTTCGTCATATCTTACAAAACAGGATAACTATAAGACCAAGAGACTTTGAAAAGCGTTGGCTGTACCTTCACTTGCTATTTACATTTGGCACATCATTTTTTATGGTACTGGGCTTCTTCTACCGAATTTTCGAATGGGTTAAAAGTTACATAAATAGATTTTAAAAATACAATGTAATACATAACAAAGTCTTACGCATGGCTTCACAGCCAGTTCAAAACCATTTTTAGTAAAGGAGATATACACATTGTATGTATAAATAGTAAAAAATGTACAGAGTAGAAGAAGGCAAATAGAATATGCCCCATTATATTTTATGAGCTAAGCACAGCAACTTTCCTTCCGTATGACGTTCCTCTTCCTTTTGGACTTTGTCTCGTATTAAAGAAATGCGCTTGCTCATTAACCACTTTCTTCAGGAAGTTCCACAGTTAATTTATCAAAAGTTTATCTTACCCAGAACTTGTATGCAGTAACATGATACAAGATATTATGTTTTGTTTCCACTGAAATGGGCAGATTTGCCACTTCCTTATTAAATTTTTTCTAAAAACCAAACTTTCACCACATCATCCGCTACTGCCAAAATAGAAATTCATTCAGTTTATGTACGTAGGTCTTATTTAGGTTCTAAAATCTTCCCCGAAAACTATAATATTGATTTCAAAAAAATATAAACATCCATCCTCTCTCCCCTTTTGACATTTGCATGTAATTTATGCGATTCTTACAAAGATATCACACATGAATCATCAGAATTGCTGATTTCAGTGGGATTCAATTCAAGTGGTTGTTTGTATGTTTGATGGCATGCACGCATGCATCTGAATGTACTACGCATACATATGAGCTACTTCAATCTCCTTTTGTACATAGTAGAATTTTACATGATAATACAGAATCCACTCTCTTTGAATAGAACGGATTTTTCTACGTCCACGACTTTGCCGTTTCTTACATGCAAGCAAGAATTAAACAAGCTTAAAAAACAAGATTACGTATGGGTAAACGCGACACTGACAGCAAGTTAAACAGCAGTGGGACTCAGAAGACCACAGGAAAAAAATATTCCAATGCAAGGAACAACATTTTGCTGTTTTTCTCTCTGCAAGAGAAAATAATGTGTATGAATGTTAGTACAGGCCATACTTTCATTTTCATCGCTTTCACAAGGGCACACTACCATAGAAATGTGTAGTTTTGAGTTTTGAATTGAGGAATGTTGCCTAAAATGTGTAGCCACACGTAGTCCTCTCATCGAGAATGAGCATCACCATCTCAACTTTTACTATTACAAATGGGTTGCGAACTGCACACAGCGCGTAACCATGAATATCCCGTCTTGAGCAATGGAATTGGATAGGAAATGAGGTTTTACATGCGTCGTAAACTCAGAGTCATCTTGCAAAACAAACATGAAGTGTGCTATTTATTTGGCTACGATAATTTCCTAAAACAGAATAAAATTTATGTGATATTGTTGACTAGACTGTCAGCCAATGGCTTTGACAAAATGAGGGTACACCATCTGCCATTAATCTAATAACACCAAAGAAAGTAGGGGTTCTGATTTGCTTTATTTTATTATTCAAATTTCAAAGCAAAGTCGGCTCATTAAGGTAATTACATATGCATAGCAATATATTTTGGGCTTAACCCGGTGTACAATCAGTTAAATAAATAAAGTTGTCGCATGCTCTTTTAGCATTGGTCGATGACTTTCGAGAGAATTTACTGCAATATACATTTTGTACCTAATTAAAGTGTGTTGAAGGCTGCAAGCTAACATTTCTCTCTATTTCTGGGAATTACTGACACGTACATCGTTTGTTTAATTGAAAAGCTGAATTGTGTATATGACTTTGGAGTTTACTTGCTTCCGTTATTTGGAAAAAAGTCTTCCTGGTTTCGATAAATTGACTACATATGCCTTTCAGCATTTGTAATGGTTGTTTGCACAGCATTTGACATTTAAATCTTTCCATCTTCATCAAATACTATTCAGGATATCAGACATGGCATAGTAGAGAAAATTACATCTTTTCGAGCCAATGCAAGAAGTGCATGCGTGCTGCATATAGTTTTTCGGAAGACTGGATTTTTTTTCTCAGTGTAACTGCACTTGGAATAATGGGAACTAAACGAAGTGTACATATCTCTGCACGAATCTCATTTTCCGCCGAATGGCAAGTAAAGAGGGAGTTGTTAAAGTATAAATGAGGTAAAGAATCTGGTCTGGTAATGGTGCTTGTACAAGGACGTAAGTGTACGTTTGTGAATTGCGTAGTATTTCCAAGCTCCCACACAGCATTCTTTCTGTTTGGTTAGCTCAATTTGAATGGCAAGAGACCTAATGACATTACGGAAGTAGGCTGTTGACTCAAGACCAAAAGTACCGCAGCAGCTAAGCTCAACTAACATGCATACTCCATATGCAGATCTTCCACTTTTCCCAGTTAAATTATACCTTTCACCTAAAGTTTATTTGAATATAGCTTAAGACCAATTTAATAATGCACATAGTTTCGCTTTATGCATGTTTCCCACCATGTCACGCAGCGTGAAGAGCAATGACGGGAATTTCTCGCGTAGTCAGACAGGCTCGACGTTAAAATAGTTTGTACTAGACGCATACCACACGTCCTTCGCTGAAAACCGTAAAAAGGGAAAACATAACTTGTTTTCACAAAGCAGAAAAGTGCTTTACCATGTGCTAACAATTAACTCAGTTAAAATTAGCACTTATTAGAAGCACATGTGTTCCTCTAGTGCTTCAAGAGATTGTTGAGCTATAACGAAGCTTGTACTTTTCCCCTGTTTTGTATACGGACATATCCATACTGTACATTTAAATCTCTTTAGATATTCTAATGCTTAGTTTCAATTAACCCTTTTTGTTTTGTCTTTTGCAGGTAAGTGTATACACTTATGTACATGGTAGCCACCCAAATCTTTTACTTCTGGTTTTGAGTGACGTCCTTGCACCAAAGTACGTACTTGACGTGAACAATGTTGTAACCTTAAGTGAATTATCCAGAAATGGCACTGCCATTCTGCCAACAAATCTGACATATTATGACATGCTTTCGCTGCGATTAGCTGGAAGCAAAGCGGGCTTGGCATCAAAACAAAAAAAGTGAAAGAAAACATGTCAAGTTTACTATACGTTCTAAACATCAGTCTGTGGGTAGACATTTGCTGGCTTATCTGACATTTTCCTCCAGTCGAATTTAATCTAATCACTCTAGTTTCAAACTTTACCCCCACAAAAAGTCAAATAAATGAGTACATACTGTGCAATGTAGCAAGCATCAGTTGTGTAATAAGTAATTTATAAAACGATTTCTTGTCTTGAATGAGCATGAAAAAGTAGTCGACCATCTAGGATTCCAGATGCCTACACTTACTTGATATTACTTAAGGTTAGCCAAGAAACTAAAACTATTTGATTCTTCTTTCTTGGAGGCTTGTAATATTTGAGGTTTAGATTGAATTGTTGGGTGTACAAGAAGAATGGAAATGTGTGCCAATCTGTTACTGTCTACTTACATCTTTGTCTAGCTTATTTTGGTTTAAGTTTTAGTCGAATTCATGATACAGAAAATGTATCAGAAAGCTCTACACTCGACATGTGTATATTTTATACGGGTCAAACTTCTCTTTCTATGAAACTTATTACCATTTTCCGCTCCTGGTTTCGGAGAGAAATTGCATATATTGATGTAGCATGTAGACGCATTTATTTCCTTCGTACTGGATTTTCTTTAGTATGGACTCTACAGTTGAATAATATTGGCAGGAGAAAAATTACATTGTAAAAGGAAAGAGCAATCACATTGAGAAATCTTTCTTTTCTGAGACAGGAAGGTATGGCCATTCTTAAAACGATGTGATACTGTCGACCATGGCTACCACCTCCATTTTCATCTTCGGTCTGTGGCTGGTCCCATGTGTTCCATCAAAGAATTTTAAAAGAATATAAAAGTGTAATATAATTTTATAAAGCGTCTGATGTGGAACAATGTACCTATTTCAATTGTTATTGATGTACTCTTTTGCATATTTATGCAACTTAAAGCTTCTCGCGTAAGTTATTGGTTACCAAAAATTTTCTTTTCGACACCACTACTCCAGAACTTCAATAACACTTTACTCACTATTCCTGAAATATTCTGTTCTGCTGCTTGAATAAGCTTTAAGTTACTCAAGCCTGCATTTTGTATTCTTCTTAGAAAAGATTTCGACATTTTTACGGCGATGGAATGACTTCACCTTTTATCTACATTATTTAACCTGTCCGTGTTGAGTATTTCAATGAAATAACAACTTTGTTTCAATCTATTCAAATACACCACCTGACTTGGTCCACATCTCATCGTATGATTACAGACTGATTCCAGTTTTTTCTTACATCAAACAGGTACCTTTATTTTACAGAACTTTCGCTTATAAATCTTCAAACTACTTTCTACATTACAAATATGCTTTTAACTTATCTAACGACACCGCCTTTTCCATGAATCCATGACTTTCTGGTTGTTTCAAGGTCAACTTCAAACCAACTTCTCCTCAGGACTTTTCAAAGGCCGTCCAGCTTGGTTGCGAGTTGATCAAAAAGCCGTTGCTGTAAGAAGCCAAAACCAAAAAAGTCCATGTATGATGCGCCAAGAGACTTCTCAGGGACATTTCTTCAGCTCCTTGGCGTAATCGGCCGCTAACCAAGCGGTGTTACTGAGATTATCATCGTGGCGTATGTAGACTTTGGAGGTGTCCTCGCAGTAGAGGGCTGGCACGTGGATCTCCAAAAATGGCTTCCGTACATGGTCAATATTGTACTGAGCACTGGCTTGTACATTTGGAGGTACTAGGTACTAGAAAGAGCGGGAATGGCGCCCTACCACTTAATGCACCGACCAGCAAAGACCGTTCAGAAAACTTTTCATGCTTTTGGTACTCATATTTCTCCACCTCATCCTTCCTATAATAAGGTACTAAAAAAGTACTAGGTACTAGTGCCCTAGGAGGAGAGTTCGTCTTTTTCCCAAGATCATTGTGAATAACTTTAAACACGGTCTTCTGGGACACTTGCACCGTCTTTGGTTTGGGGGATTTTCCTGGGACACCATGGCTTTTGATTACCTGGATGAGGGTCTTTATTCGTATTAGACGCTGAGATTTGTTGGGTGGAGTTGGTAGTCTAGCTGCCTTTGCTTCTGTGTTTTCCTTTTCCCTGAAGATGGTCTGTCGTGTGACTTCAAACCCTGACTCCTTTGCCCTTTTAATGATGTGTTAGTCTCGCACTCAGCGGTCAATATCTTTGGCCTTTTAACTAGTTATAGTTTAAAAAATATTACTAGAGACTAAAATATCTAGGGTCACACATATGCTGAACTTTATTTACAACTTTAAGAAAAACAGCTGATTCTAGCATAATTGTGATGTAAGAAAAAACTGTAATCAGTCTGTAAAGTTAAAAAGGTAATGACTATAATGTTATATTTGTTCATTGGTATTTCCGGTGCCATTGATTGTGCGTAAAACGCATTCCTGTGCTCATGCATTGTAGTCAGTTTTAAGGCAAACTTTTTTGCCTGAATATTTTATCACAAGTCTCAAGGTTTTCCTGTTTATCAAAGCTAAAGTGAAAAGTGAAAGCAAACAGATTAGATTGATGTAATGTAATGGTGTCGATGGTAAAGAGGAAGGATAAGAAGCATAGGCTTAAATATGTATCACACACGCTTGGCTAACTATTCAATGATTACATTAGGTACTGGATCTAATAACGGTTCCTGTAAGGAAAGCAAAAATTATTTACATACTTTACTATACAA
The DNA here is from genome assembly GCA_036850885.1 of Lepidocyrtinus dapeste. NCBI lineage: Eukaryota > Metazoa > Arthropoda > Collembola > Entomobryomorpha > Entomobryidae > Lepidocyrtinus > Lepidocyrtinus dapeste. The sequence goes on along the minus strand of JAANSQ010002588.1, from coordinate 5,259 downwards.
TACACGCGCTGAAAATGCTGGGGAAAGCTACGCTTTATTTACGCTCTGCAACACATTTTGTCTCCCTTTCAGTAGCCTAAAGGCAATAGATTCGGATATTTTAGCCATGCAACCAATACCGCTGACCAGGGAAAATTTCCAACTTACATATTTCAACTCAAAATGTACTTTTGGCTCGTGTGGGTTTGGAAAAGGCCTGGATAGAAAATACATAAAATGTGTTCAGTTTTTTTTTCTTCCATCACAGCAAATAGCACTGCTTTGTGAGTTTTTCTGAACTGATTCCATTAGCCAAATTGTACAAGATATAAAGAGTAAGTGAAAGAGAAAAGGAAGCTAGACATATCCTGGTTGGACAGAGAAGCAAACAAGGTCTGTTAGCAAATGGGTATGGAAATTGAAACGAGTATTAGAGTAAAAGCCACAGATTACCGCGTAGATGGTCCACAACATTCTCCACAAAATACATATAAGAAAATGGTGTTGAGCTAAAGATAAGATTCTATGCCTAACATTATCTGAGGTGCAGGTATCAACTAGCTAACATATACGATATGTATGAACTAGCCTGAGTAAGTACTTCAACCTCCTCGTTTTGGCTTTTTCTTAAAGAAGAAAAAAATCGCATTATACTTCCTTTATCCTTTCGCTAACACAAACTTGAATTCGCATCAGTGAAAATAAAGTTGAGTGGAAAAAAATCAGTTTATCTCGTAGCATAAGCTAATGGCTTTCGTATATATGCAGAATCAAGGCTGCAAGTTTAGTTGTTACATATAATCTTTTCTCTAACCTGACTTACACAAGTCTGTTCAGTTTTTCGCCAAATATTCAAGCCTGGGTTTAGAGTAAGAAAACAGGATATTATGTATTGTTCCCACATTTTATGCTTTCCAACCTTTCGGAAATAGAGAATGATTTTTTTTCCTTTCAAGCTATTCTACGCTGTTCACAGATCTCTACATTTCACAAAACATTAGGTCACCTTTGCTACATTTCCATTCCAATTTATTTAGCTTGGTTAATGTAAGCAACATGCTCATCATAAAGGAAAATTTTTCTGTAAATAAAACGTGGACAGTAAAAAATGGACCAATCTTGAACTTTAGCAAATAACTGTACATATACTTATGAACTGCACAGGAAAAAAAATGTTAGAATGCCTTTGTTTTAGATGAACGGTAGTAGCCTGTTGATGCATAAAATGTAATTCTTGGTGAAAGTGAAAGTCGCCGACTAGTGTAAAAGGTCTCACACTCATGCAGAAAAGCATGCTAATTTGAAAATGAGGGTAAAGTTTCCATGGCATAACCCGCCCCCTAACCACTGGCGTAGACCTGTGGTAAAAAAATTGTCAAATTAATTTTGAGTGGATATGGGAAAGTACAGGCTGACGACTATCCAGAGGAATGTAGAGAAAAATTGAAAATAGCTAGAGCGGGAAATTACCCAAATTCCTAGAAAGTTCGTTAGCTTCTGGAAGGCTAAAGTAAACTTTTTACTTCAGTCAGTGAAGTTAATCGCTTTTGATAGTCCGGTAGCACTGGTGGTGATGATGATTTGACTTGAGCGAGCAACTTGATGACGGCAAATGAAAATTGAGTTTTGTACCCTGTGCCACCCAATGCTAGGATGCAATTGTGTAGGTGGTAGCGGCATAAAAGTTGACTTATTAGATGGACAAAGTTACTCTAGTTATAAATGTTGCTGGAGTCTACAATAAAATGATTCCTAAAAAGTTTCATTTAATGAGCTGGGCTAATTTTAATATTGGAGAATAGACCTGACGTTAAACTTGTTGTTTGAATAGGCAAATTCAAACTCAAGTTTCCTCCATCATCATCATTCTTCAACAAAAAATCAGATTATGGTACTTTCAAAAATCCATGCTAAGCTACAAATGTATAATTTTATATTAAATCAAGCCTAATCAAAGCTTAAAGCTTGATGAGTACATGAAATTGTAATTCCAGAGCATGTTTGTTCGTATCCGCTGGACGTAATAAGAGAACGGTGCTAATTTTGTGACCTTCTTTTATTCACCCACATCCGCCCGCATACAAAATATCCTCAAAAGTTTTTGTTTCTTTGAATTGCTTTGGCCCAATGAAAATGTCAAAGCATTACAAGCCAAAAGCTAACATTTACGGCAATTGCATAAGTAATAGTCGGCTCATATTTAATTTTTTGTCAACTTGATTATAATAGCAGTAGCGTGTAACTTTCTTTTGCATGACCAAAATATAACATTAATTTGGGAAACCTCCTTTACTCGACATTCCGTTGACAGTTCTATTTCACTGAAGGTGAAAAAGAGCTACCCTAGATATATTACAGTTTCAAAGAAAGTTCTCAAGTTTTCGTTTGCCATAATTTTGTGGAGAAAATAGGGGAAAACAACCTCACATTATTATGATTCATCTTTTTTTGGCTTTGCCAGCACCGGATTTCACAATGGAGCTTGCAGTTAAGCCACTGCTTTTACTATTATGATGAACTGGCTAGTTCTACTAATACGCAAAATTTTTTTTTCTCCTACACGCCATTGCCATGCTGTTGTATGAAACATGGCAAGCTGACGGCACAACTCCATTTTGTGTTTGTATGTTTACAACCTCATATAATTTTGCTTCCTGCTGGAAGGCATTTTCCATGCCCTTATTACACCGTTTTTAATGAGCCTTGTAAAATGTAAGTTAGTAAGTAATCTATGTGCATGCAGAATGGCTACGCGAGTTATTATTATCGCTAAAAAAAAGTTGTCCGTACCTAAGGGAAAAACGGATCTTGGTATAAAAAAATTGCTGACTTAGTTTCACTTCATTTAGAAACGGAGAAAAATAACATTAGTGTATATAGTCCCAGGTTATTATGCCAGTTAGTTTTCTCCACTGAGATTCATTTCTCAAATCTCAGGTTTGCATGAGTAAATGTAGTAATGCAATAAGTTTATGGCACATCATTAAACTGTAGTGAAAGTTGATATGGGAAGAAGTGATATAGGTAATGGTCCAAGATAAGTAACATTCCCACGAAGGTGAGCATAACTGCTAGGTAATAATAATATACTTTTTACCTTCTCGTATGATAGCTTTCTACAGAAAAATTATGATTTTATGATTCATACTAAACTCTTTCCTATTACATAGAACATTTTTTATGAGAGACTTTCATATTTGAATAATAATCGTATAGTTGTGTCCAGAGAGATTGAGAGGAATGTTAAGTTTCATAATAATAAGTTAGATGGTAAATGTAATAATACGGTCTCATTACATTTTACCTCGACGCTTTTACTCCCTTTCCGTATAAATTTTGAAAGGTCTTTGGGGGCAAGCTGAGGTTTCAAGGATCAGTGGACCCTCATTTTCTAATGTAATTCAATCTAAAAAATTGCTAGCTAGCGTATTCTACCTTTTCCTTTTATGGTTTGTCTTTCTACCGTATATATGGTCGATATCCTCACTATCTGCGTACTAGATACCAACATTAATGTGGAGGGAATATCGCACCACGTAGGATTCCAAGGATTGGGTTTTAGAGATAGTGGATGGATCATCATGAAATGAGAATTATTGAATCGAATCACACACATGCTACACACAATCACAATGACGATGATGGTGGTGGTCAGCGGCTAAACCATTGAGTGTTTTTCTTGCCGTTAGAGCAGCTGGTCCCAAATAAAATAAAAGTTTCTTTCAGGGAGAATGGTAGTGGTAGTTGTAGGTCTTATATGTACTCCAACTCCAACACTATAAATGAATGAGTGAGTGACCAACTGGGCGTAGAAAACGAATGATTACTATTCTCTCTCCACTTCACTTTTAGATATTATTTATCCTTTGTAATACACGAAACCAACTAAAAATCTATTTAGTTTCACTTTCGATTGCCATTTTATTGCATTTTGTCTTTTCATTGGAGACTATGAAGAGAGTCAAAAGAGGAGAGGGGAAGATGAGAATGTTTGAGTGACCATTTTACGTATCAGCTCAGCTCACTTGACATTGACTACAAACCATTCACTCGTGTAGATTTTTAGAGTTGGATCACTCTCCCAAAAGTGTTTCTATCTTTGATATGGAGCATATAGTGGACTATAAAAAGTATATAAGACACTTTAACAAAAAATGACATGTTCAATAACGCAGTTTCTCGGACCATGGCGGAATGTAAACTGAGAAATGCAAGATACTCGCTGTCATTAGCCAGATGGCCTATAGTAAACTAGCGTTGTAAACTTAGAAGTCACATATTTATGTAACTTTATCTTAAAGTTATAGGGAAGTGGTGTCTTTTTGTTTGATGGCACTATGCAGCTCATATATATGCTTCATTTAATTTCAACCGTTTGCCATTCAAGTGAAATGAACTAAAAATTCCGGGCATGGATTGTAAGAATTAATTATACGTAACAAAAAATTAACTACGTTCACTCGGTTCACTAGAAAGTGTAATAAAAGTGTTGGTAAGCTGAATTACATTTTTCAATAAAGAAAAACCGGGTTAAGTCAACCATGCGTGGCCGGAAACACAGTGGTTTTTCCAAGGGAGAAACATGTTGAAACCGGAAGATAATATAAAGATTAAATTCCACATATATCTTATACATAGACAAAGTTATCTTCCTTGCAATCCGATGATCTTTTGTTTCTCCAAAGAATTGACTTGACGTGTGGAGAAGATTATATGGGCGAGTGTATTGCATACGGTAAAGACGAATTTCCTGTTATTCTTGGTGTTCATTACAAAGCATAATCCAGAAATTCTTTAAATAACGCGACTTTTACTGTTGCTACTTGGTTTTCTATTTTCCTTTTTCCGCGACCTACATTTTCCTAATCCCCATGAAATCCGAGTAATGGTAGAGTCAAAATTATGGGCCATTTCCCAACGGTACACTGTAGTAAAACTACAATCGTTATCATTAAAAGAGAAAGTTTGCTTTTTGTGTAGTCTTTTCTCTTTCGTCGTACTTAGACCGGCTCGTTGCAAATAAAAGAAGTACTAATCTAATCCGGCACTGCTCCGACACTACGTCTTTGGTGAACCCAACCAACAAAATTGGAAACTATGCTTGGTGTAATAAATTTAATATTTTATTATAACTTTAATGGAGGCTGATATTGTTAGTTGAGTGCTTTTAGGCACAAACTTACATAATCACAGTGACCCAGAATTCATACAAAAATAGGTATATTTCATTGCAAAAGAACTTAGGACTAATCGTAATTTAAAATCAACTTTCCATGAGTC
>JAANSQ010002587.1:0-11645 GCA_036850885.1 Lepidocyrtinus dapeste | reverse complement strand
TACTTGAAGTAAACGAAGCACTAAACTAGCAGATAATGAGTTAAAAAAAAAGCTTCTAAAATATTTCGTCGAGAAGAATATTTAGTTGCGATGTATTGGTATGGCTAACTTTAAAACGGTTGACTTTTGGTGGCTTCTATCAATTTTACTTTTTCCTTTAGAGAAAAGCATACCATGCCTAACGATCTATCTTTGATGACGACAAACGATTTTCTCTATCTAAACATCTAAAGGCACGACAGATCACAGCGCATTACTTCTTTTTAAGTGCACGTGATGTGGAAAAAGGGAGCGAAGAAAGGGGAAGTGAAATGCATCTCCGTTCGATCGCTCGTTTTACTTTTGAAAAAAGGAATACTTTCTCGTTTATTTCCTTTTTAAGATGGTATTTCAGAAAATAATGCGGGGGTCCAAGCATTATGCAAAAATATTTTTCAAGAATAAGCACCGCGGCAATGTACCATTAAAAGAAGCCATCAAAAACTTGTGCATTTGTGTACTACTTGTGTGTTCTACTTCACCGTAATCATCATCATCACGATCACGTATCCTGAGAAGAAGCATTCAGCCCTGACTGACACACCCAAAATAAACTCCTTTTAACCAGGCAGATCTAGCGTACAGTCATTCATGTATTCATTCAAGCCCGCTAACCGTTTCCCCTTTTGACTTTTGACAGATTTGGCGTATTATGTCAAACAGATTTTCTTTTTCGGTATATTCAGTGATGATCTGCTCAAAAAAGAGGAAGTAGTTCATGATATGAGGGATGATTTTCCCTTTCAAATTATGTATTATAATAATATGCTTGCTTACGTACTTTTCCTTGCATTTATATGCATGCACGCATGTTTAACTTTAAAAGGGAGAGAAATGGGGGTGGTTGTCTTCCATTCCGCTGTATACAACATGTCAATTTACAAACATTGCAGTGTTTGCGTACTACAGATATGCAATCCATATCAAAATCAAAATACTGATATTTAACGCAATCTTCAAATGACATTCTTTAAAGAATACACCTAACGTGTCTTAACTTTAGATTCGACACAGGAACAGGAATAATTGTTTGTAAAAGCAACCAGCAAATGTTGTTAATTTTCAGGACAATTGTCGTTTAGTAATACTGACAATTTAAATTGGCTTAATCTAATAAATATTTACGTACAAACTTATAGTTAATGTCATGCATGCGTAGCTTTCAGGTTGAGTAGAGAAAGATTATAATTCAGAGCAGAAACTTTAAAATCCTCCTGATCAGAGAATTACTCGTAGTACTAGAAGCAAATTAAGGTTTTATCTATTTCCTAAAAGACGAAAAAAATTGATTAAAGTGCAAAATGTGTATCCAAATTAGATTCTCTTGTAAGATCAAAAGAGCCAGAAATTAAGTTGTAGAGATCTAACCCATAAATCCATTGAGCAGGGTACTCTTTCCCCAAGATACATTCTTATTTGCATTTCAATCGATTCTTATCTAACAAGAAGACAATTGACTATGTCTTGGAAGGAACTGCCTTAAAAAAGAGCATATCCGAAACCTATAGAAGAATACAAGATTCGCATAGGGAATTGCTTTTTTGTCATGTAAAATAAAAAATCTAAAGTTCTTATACGACATTTATTTGCTTTGAAGTATAAATAGAGCGATAGATCTTGTTGAAATAAACATGAGGGGAAAATTACATCTCCATAAAAAAGAGACAAGGGAGGAGAAAATAATGTACTTGAATATAATCTAATGTTTCACATTACCTTATCTTTAAAATGATCCCATTGACTGACAATATTGCTTATTGACATCTCGGGAAAAAACAAGCATTGGATCATGTTCCACTTACCATATTCAAGTTGGTGGTGAATAAGTATGTTGTTCTTTGTTGTTGTAAAAGTTGTAAAACACCCTCAAAATTGTCCCCTATATTCTTTTTCCCAATCCAGTTAAACATACCTAAAAAATAATACACACTTCTCCCTGATTTGAGTTTAGAAGGAATGTTTTCTCTCGTTGACGTACTTGACATAATGTTGAGAAAGTGAAAGGAAAGTATAAAAAGGGAAAAAATTAAAAGGGGAGACCGATTTTTTTTCACCAAAAGAAACGAAAGAATTTTCATCCTGTCAAAGAGTGTAATGAATGGAGGCATTGCAGTAGAATAAAAAATGTAAAACTAACAGGTCGCCGATTTTTCTTTCTCAGCTCTTGGCTCTAGGGAGAAAAAGAATCGGGAAGTTGAGATGGAATTGAGTATCTAAAGGATGGAAAAATGCAGATGTGATGATACAAACATGAACTTTCTCTCCTTCTTGGAGAAAACTACACTGTTTGACTAGCCTTGATATATAAACAAAACGAAAGCAAGGAACACAGATGTTTACATCTTGCACTTTCTCAATGTGGAGGGTTGTTAGGGTGTTCTTTTACAAGAAGGTGTCTTACAACGGGTTTTGGCTGATTGATTACTGTTTGCTTTCTTCGTAAAAATAGGGAAAAAATAATAAAATTGAATGATTTATTAATATACCAGATTTTCTTGTCTTGCTTAGCAAAGAATCTAAAGGAAAACAAGATACTGTCCGATAGAGTTAGTCTTGGCTCGTAAATAACCAAAATATTGTATTACGTGTATGTATCCACTTTGTTTACCCTTACCTGATCGGAAAATGTTGACAAGGGTAGATTAGCTTGGTTTGATATAGATGGAGCAAGGCGGTTCTTCAGAACGAGTGTACTGGTTCATTGATTTCTCATACGTCCAATGCAAACTGTTGCAGCTTTATTCTGCTGGAAAGCCTAGATTTTATGCTGGTTTTATAAAATGGTTTTAAACTTGTCGTTTACTAAGATTAGCTAATATGCCAAAAAATGCAAAAACCTTGATATTTAGATAAAAATTGAGAGTGTATTCAAACAGCCTTAAAATTTTAATGCTAGAATATTTCTCAGGACAGCTTAACCCATGCATTTAATTTGGATAAATAAAACTCTACAAATTATGTAAATTGATAATCTATCACATTATACCACCTTTTTATTTTGGACTATCTAATGCCAATCATTAACTCAATATCGTGTGGTTCTAATAATATTATTCATATTATGTAGGTACGGACAATATAAAATACGTTTAATGCTAAAGCCGATAGCAAGTACTTCTAATAACAACTCGCTAGGAGTTGTCGTCTTGTCAAATATTCATGACAGCTGATTAGACAAAAACCCATGGGGCCAAGCATCTCAACTTTTGATTGACAGTTAACCTAGGACCCTCTGACATCGATCTGATCTTATATACTTATACCTCTACCATCTTTGGTATGTATGCTATCACTGTCTTCTTCAAAAAGTAAAAAAATCCATCATTTTTGCTTGTTTTCTACGTTGGAAGATTTATACAAGGTAAAAAAAAACTCCTTAAAGGCGTAACATTTTTAGGTAATATACATACATGTCATGATGTATTACCTATTCTGACGAAGGGTTGAAAACGTTTCTCTTTCAAAGATCTAGCTATCTCCGCACTTACATAATTTTACAAACCATCACGTCCATTATATATTGTATCACTTGTTCGGATCTTCTTCTTTAATAGAGAGGTCCCGTCGTGAAGAAAAACACTGAGTGGACTGAACTGAACTACATTATATTTATGTAGCATGGTTCCATGTTTGCAAGAGCAAAATAATTTTTCATTTAAGTTCAAAGTAAATTTTGTTACAATAGCAGTGACTTTGTTTTAATTGCTTTTGGAGGCGATATACATTCCAAACTTCTTAGTTGCATCTGGAAATTTTTGAATTATTTGCAATCTCCCACAAACAAAAAATTATTGTACTATTTTACTTTCCATAGCAATTCATATAAATAGCAAGGTTCTTTCCTATCTACATGGAAAAAGTCATTCCCATTCTATTCTTCTCCCATGAATAATAAACATACTTTTGATTCGCCCCGATAAAATATTAAGTCTCAGGACATTTTTCCCATTTTCGTGAGGAGAATGTTGTTACAATAAAAAAAACTCTTGGTAAAATCATTCAACGGCGTTTTTATGAAGGTGGAAAAAATAACAAGTTTGTCAGATTTCATCATCGTCATCCGTCTTAAAAAATATTTCTTGACAGTCTCTACCGTCCAGTATATTAGGAACTCATTGCAACGACAAATATCAAAAGGGATGCGTTAAATCAATGCGAAGTAATATGGTTTTCAATAATCAGCGTGAGTATTTTCTATTGCGATTTACCATCGGGAAGAAAAGCTCATAACTCATGTGTTCAGGTAAATACTCTTATATCTGACGATGAGAATCATTTTAGTGATTTATTTCAGCAGGGAATGAATTATTCATTTGACAACATACGTGTGGTCTACTCCGATCAAAATCAAATAAATGAGCTTACCCCCAACACTCTGACAATAATACTTATATAGGACGAAATACACATGTTGAATGTCCGGTTGAGTAGATTTTGTATTCAGGAGTTTTGGTCGGCCGATCGTCAGGTTTTTTTAAGGCAGTTTATCTCTTCCTTCTCCTTTTTTTCTACAATCACAAGGAGCGTTATAAAAATAGAACACTCATGTAAGATATTTTTGTCCATAAAAATAAATGTTGTTTTGAATATATGGGAAAATTGTTGATCAGTGATCATAAAAATTGGCGGGGGTCAATTGAAATCGACAAATATATGCCTTCGTATTTTCCTCGATTGAACGCTTTTTTAAAAAGATTTAGCAGATTATGTAAACGAAAAATTTTTTATTGGCCATAAAAGTTTGAACATTTACAAAAAGTGCAATTGATCCTCCTCATGGGACCAACAACAATAAAATATTTTTATCAATATTACCAATCAGATCACGTCACCCCTTTTCTCTTTTGTATCCATCTCAATTGTCATCTCATTCTTGAACAAACCCAAGACACGCTCAAATGCTGTTCAATAGATTTATTTCCATAAATAATACACTTGGTGTTCTTTTGAGCACGTAAAAGATAAAACCGTGTCCTGCGACAACAAAAAAGAGAAAATTTTTTGTGGGCTTTCAATGCTCATTCTTCATTCCTTTTCCCCAAACTGAGACTGGGATGTATTTTTTAGAGATCTAGTCCTTTTCAAACTAAATCCGAGAAAAATTTATGGTGGTAGTCAAAGTCGCAGCAGTGATCACGATTACGAAAACGAAGAGACTGTATACACACGCTTCCACTCAACCCTTTTCAATTCTTTACGTAAAAACAAGGACTTTTTTCAGTATTAAAGAATTCTCTAACAGCTCTAGATACTTTCCTCGTTGTGGCCACTTATTCATTGTACAGCAAATAAATACTTACCTTCATGCATGAGTGACTCAAGGGAATCGGATATGGTCACCAATGAGAACAATCTTTCTTTAACAATGCTTTATGCCTTATCATTTTTATAATATAACAGATTTTTTTATAACATTCCATAAGGATTGAATTAGACTTTGGAAAAGAAACAAATATTTCTTGAAATGCGACATGAGAGTTAAAAAGAGCTAATTCATGCAAATGATACATGCATGCACTTGAAATTCGGAGTGGGGATGCAAGTCTAAGGTTTATATATCGCTCGCATTCCAATAGAGAAATTCTCCTTTAAGATTCAACTAGCCATTAAATTGACCATGAATTTCCCTCTCATACAAAAATTGTATACGGAGACCAGGGTATAATATGTAGCTTCATAATATTTAGCTTCTCAGTGATATACTCATATTTTCCCGAAGAAGGTTGACTCTTTATGTCCCCATAAAATTCACTAGGGTATGTAACCCTTCCTTGAGACAGTTCTTTTCTCAGATTTCCTTGACAATTTTTAAATTATTGTACAAAATTTATAGTGCTCCAGTCACAACCATATCATTACAAGAGAAACAATGTTGATTGTTGGCTTCTGAACGGGTATAAAAATAAGGTATAAATTTTGCGCCTCTGTGACTTATGATTCTTTTCAAATAAATATTTATTACATAGCTGAGCATTGCGAAGATAGGTTATTTATTTCTTTTGACATTCCATTTACAAACATTTTTTTTAGAAATGTATACAATTAACCATGTACTTTTCATTAACATCGATATGATTAACAGTGTAAAAGTATCAACATAAATAGAGTACATACATGAACATACCCATATTGAATTTTATCATTACACGTAATCATATTTAAAATTACTAGATATTTAAGAAAACTACTAGATCAAGTGACATGATACATCCTCTCGAGATGAAATATTTGTTAGACAATCTTTACAATCTCCGTAAATGTTACAGACCCAGGTTTAAAATGAATGTCCTTGTTACCTACACTGTGTTGACTTATTTAAGATTATTTGAGAGAGATGGTAAGAAGATACTTGACCTAAAGGTATGTCAAAATGGAGAGAAAAACCTGTAATTTGAAGTAAAATAAAGGGTAGAAAATTTTTTAATTGCTTGTTCTATACTCTCTTCAAATATTTTGGATAAGTGAATGCAATAAAACATGAAGTCTCATTTCAAACTGTTAAACTGGTAGGTTTCTCCATGGTTACGATAGCGTGTTATAGCGATTTCCAATAAGAATTCATAAATATTTCATATTTAATGTAAACTTTTACTTTTTTTAAAATTTTGTAGGGAAATATGCGCTACAGATAGTACAAAATTTTAGTTGCAAAGAAAACAAATTTCCAATTGTAACTCCCACTAATTTCTTGGCTTGGTAACGAATACTTAAACTTACAACAAGTTGCAAAGGGGCGGCTCAAAAGAGCAATGAAACTTAAAAGCAAAAATTGTTCCCATGAATAACGTCGTTTTATGCAAGACATGTTGTTGAATTTACATAACAATGCCAAATATTTTATTCGGATTTACTTTTTGCCGATGTATTCATGTAACTTCAATGCAACAAATCTACGACACTGTGATAAGCATGAAATACTTTATTTCCAAGTGTGCTCTGGACATAATCCCTTGTTGACGCTTTTGAATAATCACAAAATGAAACTAGTGTAATTTAAGATTGTAATGAGCAAAGATGTTGCTGCTTCTGAAACAATAGAACTTTTTGCCCTTATAATAAAACGGGAATACATATTAAGTTTATTGATTTTGTGTGGCAAAATTGTACATTTTTTCTTAGTTCAACTTGATTATTGTCATGTAAGAATGCAGTCATGAACAAAGGGCTTCACGCCGAAACAATGTGTAGAATATGGTAATCGTGTGTCGGATATTTTCTCAAACGTTTTTGTGTCCAACACAAATCCAAGCATCTCAATTCACAATCTAGATGAATCTATTTTTTATGCCGAAAACAACCCCGTCACCTGCTCCTTTTGTAGGCCGAAAGCAACGATAAAACAAGAAATTGAGCGTCTGGAGAGATCAAAAAGATCGAACAGGATCGAAACAGTGATGATGATGATGATCAAGATGAAGTGAGGAATCTGCTCGACTTGATTTTGATTTGATTGAAGTGAGCGAGCTCATCCATAACGTGAAGTCAAAAGAGCGGTTGGCAGATAAAGGCTTTGTGTCTGCTGGACTTTATTACATCTTTGGTTCTTGCTCTATTGTCTTGTTGGTATGTCCACCGCGTGGAAAAGTACGACTGATAATAGGGAATAGAAGAAAAGATTTATTGGTGGATATTAAAACGTTCATGATGAGGAAAATGTATTTTTTCAATCCTATTTGGATCAATGATCAATTCAGTGATGTGTTACCTCGTTATCCAGAAACATGTGCCTTGTTTGTTCAGCGGCACTCGTTTATCACTTTTTGGTTTATGTTCAATGAATTTGATTTGATCAAATACAAAATATATTAATGATTAACATGTCCTTTTTTACATAGATAAACCTTAAGACCATGATTATGATGCTTTGAAAAAATCAAATTTCACTAACTTTCATGGAACTCATAGCACTACGATTACATCAAAAATGTTTGCTCTACATGACAATATTATGTCAAAGGTGGACTTTCATCGTGAAAATTTCCAAATCCGTACATTTATCTAATTCATTATAAATTGCATATAAGGTCGGGCTTACTTTTTTTGGTGATTCGAAAGAAATCAAATACGGTATGAGCTGTTGATCGGATTCTGCATGTTACCTTCAACCTGAATCTGAAATACTTGGCAAATTTTCGAACCAGCTCATATTATTGTACTTTAGAAATTTGGACCCTGCGTTTTACTCTGTGAAGTGGATATTCATATAGTAAATATACTACAGTCTTAAATTAACCTTATGCATACCAAGAGAATTAGACAGTTTGTTAGATTAGATTAAGTGAATTCCTTAGGATGCTTATATTCACGATATCTTAAAGCCTCAGATCAACCAAGCTTCAAGAGATGGCGCGCGTCGCAGCAAAATAAGGTTAAGCTTTGATGGAAATCAAGAATATTCTAGCTTTCCTAACTCGTACGTGAGGCTTCTTGAAACCTAAGTTTTATTTTGAGGTTTTAACTTTTTAAATTTAAATGCTTCAAGAAGGGAATACAGTTTGCTTATAAGCTTGTGTTGCATTGCTGTACAAATATAAAAAATACCGTATCAGTTGCATCCCAACATTAGTAATTTGATAATAATGGCTAGAATAATACAGAAACGCCAAAAAAGCGATAAAAGTGATGATCTCTAGTACTATTTGTTCCTTTTCTAATGAGACAGCGGAAAAAGTTAAGGAGTTTAAGATTAATAGAAATCTCATTCAAACCTATTTCTGCTCAGTGACTGAAAAAACAACAGACAAATTCAAACAATTTATTTCCTTTGATTTAGCGTAAATGAAAAGAGATGAAATGAGGGAGAGGAAAGATTTTTTACTCTCGTAATTATTTCTAGTGACTTTCTTAAGAGGATGGTCTTTTTTTCTCTAAAGTTGGCTCTTTATGTGTCTGCCTTATCTTTCTTTTTGGCTTATTCTCCGACTTTCTGAAAAAATATTTGCCGTCTTGCTCCAAAGCTTTCATATCTACTTATCAAGTTCCCTAGTAAAACTAGGAAAGTATAGAGCCTCGCAATTTTATCTAAATTTGTATAAAAAGGGAAATCTTATTGAGCTGAATGAATTCTTTCAGAATGCTTTAAATTGTTGTGATTCTTAAACAACAAGTGAGGGTGCGATCATGACGATATATCATGATTTTACTTTTTACGAAATAAAAAAAACTATAAGTCCGGAAAATCCATGCTTTCTGAGCAGAACACACGATTCTCATTTTCATCATCCCCATCATCATCACTCTCCTGTATTTTACACAAGATCATTTCATTAACAAAGAGGATGAAAAAAGGCATTTTCTCGGAAAGAGAAAATAAAACTATCCTTTTGAAGTGAAAGAAATTCTTTTCTCTGGTAAACTCAAAAAGCATACCAACTGTGAAGAAACAACTCTCAAAAGTGTTCTTTTCTCAAACGTAAACGGGGATTCCTGATACTTTGTTTGTGTTTCTGCTACTTTGATGAGTAGAAAAAATAGGATACCATTTGCGAAAAGCGGATTCATCAGATAGGTATCCTCTTCTACTTTCAAGGGATCATCACGAACATGGGTTTGCTAAAGACGAAGATGAAAACGCTTAGATCTTGTGTGCACGAGATACATCTCTTTAAAATAATCACTCTCCAGTTAGTATGTAATGTATGCATAATTTTTATTTCCAACATTTTCCAAAAACAGTTTCTAGATGAGATAAGTTAAATTTAGGTTTATAGAGTCTTTGAGATGAGTATGAATAACAAAAGCTTGAGGACTTACACGCCAAACATGGATTTTTTTGGCAATAAGCTAATCCTACTGTAACCGTCACAACCAACTCAATAGTCATAAAAGTTTAGGTCAATGCTACATACTGTATTGATTTAAAATTTCCAAAGAAGTAAGGTTATCCTAAATCAATGTAGCTATGACGATATAATTATTTGCTTTTTAATTTAATCAGCGATATACCAGTAATTAGTACATAGACTTATAAATAGCTAAACACATAATCCTCAATGAATATAAAAAATATCGGCGATTTAGAAACTTCAAGACAAGCCTTTGTGAAATTTCAAACCAACTAAGTAAGCAGCATGTTGCCCTACAATATTAGTTGAATGTTTCAAGCAACTTTTTAGGAGAACAGCTTACAAGCTGTGTTTTTTGGCGGTAGACGTTACGGCTGTGGAAGAGAGCGGATAGTAATTTGCGATTAAATCCTAATTACACATTCAGACCATATCCGTATTTGTTTATCTTTATCCTATAGTAATTATCCAAGCTACCGGTTTAGTCCCAGCTTACTACCCTATTCAGATACAAAACGGATTACAAACCGATTATGAATAGTAAATTTCCTTTATATGCTTTCCAAATTCCTAAATTAATGTTTAAACGGGACTCCCAATTTTTCACCTTGATCCATTTGCTTCCTTTGCGCATTCGTTACACTGGGACTCAGCGGTCGAAAGAGAGATTACAAATTAAGCTTCTCTCAGGCGTCGTGCATGCCTAAATTACCCATTGCGAAACCCTTTCACCTCAAACCTATTCTACTTACAAATTTACTTGGTTGTTTCCTAGTTAGAAAGGCTTAACTGTTACATTCAGTTTAAAATAGTTGGAGTGAACAACACATTACATCATCAATTTTTTACTATACATACAATGCAAAAATGGGCCAAGAACAAAAATATCGGTACGATGTAAACTTTATGTGCAACTATATAAGTTTACATGGACCTATGGGACTTTAACATGAAATTGAAAAATCGATATTGTTTCCATATCATTATAAAGCAGTTTTTATATTAAAGTAAAAAGTTAGCTGGGGTTTTATTATTTCGGGACTCGTGTGGGCGGAGCATGAGTTTTGTTTAATGCATTTTTATCTCTAATTGCTAATTTTTCTTTGTTTTACTTCATCGTTTCCTTCTTAAGGTTGCCTATCATCCATTTCGTGAACGCCAGAAGGGAAAACGCACGCTGCTAAAAGCTTCAATATTTATGGCTTTGTACGGAGTTCCACTTGAAATAAAAACATTGAGGAGCAAATATCAGCAAAAAGAGAATGACGATAAAAGTAAGAGTGAAAAGATGCATTGATTCCATTTTATTCGAAAGTACGGCAGTGAAGATAGGAAACAGGAAACCGGTTTTTGGAATTGTAGTTCCTTTCTCCTTTTATGTAGTCGTATTTTGTGAGCATACATGTACCTTAGAGGACAGTAGAGGTAGCAAGTGGATGATGGTGAGTCTTCAGTGTGAAGAATTATGTCCAACGCAAAAGCCGATATTGTTTCCGAAATAGTCAAATGCTTTTAAAAAGAAGCCACCCATTAATGGCTTTGACCACAAGAGAAAGAAAAACGGACTCTATTTCGTTCGCTATCTACACACTTTATGTATTGCCAAAGACCGTTGTGGTGATGGTGGTGGTGATAGCCGGAGAAAAGGCAGTAAAAAGTTGAAAGCACAAGTTAGCCGTCTTCGTGGTTGTTTGCTGTTGTTGTTTATGTTCCTAAACAATAAGTAAGTGGAGTGAGTAAAGAAAAGTAAGTAAGTAAAGGGAGTGGAGTAGGGAAAGCAAAGACTCTACCCAAAAATATATCTTCTTAACTTCTTAATTC
>JAANSQ010002586.1:0-11651 GCA_036850885.1 Lepidocyrtinus dapeste | reverse complement strand
AAACAATGCCATTCCCATCCCTCCAATGATTGTCCCAGATGTATTGACTCCGTCTCCAGCTACTGTTGCTGTGGAAAAGAAAACTACTCCAAGTCCACCACCTGTTCGACGTTACTACGGGAGACGACAGCGAAGGTCTGGCAGTTCAGACTCGGATTCCTCTAGAGATTCAGGCTCCGATCAGGATGACTCGGACAAAGGAAGTGAAAGCAGCAGACATAACGGAAGCCAAAAAAGTTATAGTAAACGGTAAGCATTGACCATTAATGAGCGGCCAAATAAAATAGTTTAATGATTATAAATTGCATTAATTAATTTTGTATTGCAGAGACCCTGACGGTTCTCAACAGGCCAAGGGTAAATCAGGCTTGAGCTCGGCTCCCAAAGTCAGTAAGAATCAAATGTCTAGCTAGCCTATGAGAAAATGCAGAGAAAGCAAAACTCCTTTTCCCTGACCATGACCAAAACATTTTTTGTTGGTCGGTTCGAATTCATATTGAATATGATTCGTGTTCGACCCTCCTCACTTCACGCATTGTTCATGTTCATAATATGGCAATTATGGCAATTAATAATTACGCACGTTATTTATGTTTGAATTATTCCTTATCCTACTTCCTATTCATTAGTTTATTTCCACTTTGAACCTGTTGTAACCAGTAGTAGTTGCGCCACCTGAATCCGCGAAATATTTATCCACTTTTCTGTAGAAAGCCATTTACAATTATTTCATAACCAATGTTGGTCCTGGATTAAGTTTAGGAATTATTTTTTCAGGAGGATTATATGGGAGGGCTTGCAACGGGAATACCAAGCTCATCTATGAGCTCCGCAGCTGTGGCTAAACTTACACCAAAGGAAAGACTCCGAAGAAAAATGCAATTTGCTTTGACCAAGACATTCAAAGCGGACAAGGAAGCTGAGAAACAGCGTCTTGAAAAAATGAATCAAGAACGGATGGAAAGGGAAGAAAGCTTGAGGGAACTTACGATTAAATATCGTCGCCGGTAAAGAATCATATTTGATTAGTTTTTAATTTTATGGTATCTAGTATCTTTGATGGGATTTTAACTAAATTATTTTTTTAAACTATCAGAGAGCGAGTAAAAAGACACAGGGATAGGGAAGTGGACGGATGGTCCAGTTCATCCACTAGATCTTCAAGATCCAGGTCACCTTCTCCTTCATCCTCAGCCAGGAGGTCTAGGAGTCGAAGCAAGAGTCCGATGCAATATTTTTGAAGCTAAATATTTATGAGTTACTGTTATTTTTAAGCTGATGAGGGAAATTTGAGTGAATCGTGAATTAGTACGAAATTAACTGACTTGAATTAGATGCTGTTAGAACGATTAAAATGAATGACATGGCCATGGTTGTCGGAGTTTAAATGCCTTTAGAATTAAAATGTTTAGGATGCCTTGTATCGTCTTTTCAAGTTTGTGAACCAAATGACAAATAAAAAAACAAATAAAGGTTAGCTGATTAGTTAAACCATTTTTAGTATTAAGTAGATTAAGTATTGTGGACATTCATGTTAAAATTTTAAAACTGCTTGGTTTGAAAATTGAATAAATAAAATTTGTTTTGAATTGTAAAATATTTAATTCTAGTGTCTAGATGGTCAATGATTCCAATACAATCATATTTATCGAAATAGGACTTAATTAAAATTTTATCAGAGTTCACCTTTTCACGTTTAACTACATTAATTATTTACTAATTAACAGTTTAAAAATGAATTTCACATGGAATAACCATTGACTAATGATACGAATATTTGGAATGTTAAGCTAAACTAAAAGGTTACACCTTGTAATAATTCAATCCCCTCCATCTCATCATCACAGGAGAAATCTAGTTCTTCAGTGTCACCCGAGTTTGTTTCCGCCTCCAAAGTTTGGTCTACCTTGTTCTGCTCGTGTTCAGTAGCAGTGTTACTGAGTTCATCTTCAACTAAAGAAGCATTAACTGGAGCTTCCACTGGAGCTTGAACAGGAGCAGGTGCGTCAATCTCATTTCCAGAGGGTGACTCCGCTGGTGGAGGGTTCTTGTGGTTAGGATTTTCCTTAACCTTCGCCCAATATCCTACAGGATAAATATGAGAGGACTCACAAGACATCCACTGGAATGATTTATCTTGAGTGCTGGGTCGATTGTCCAACTTGACTTTGATTAAGTGGCCTGCCACTTGGACCACAGTTGCGGGTCGAACTTTGCTCGGAGTGATGATCACGCCAACTTCAATTTTGTCTCCAACCTGGAATTTGTTTTTTTCCGCCTTTTCTTCAGTAATAGCACGGACATCAAGTGGCCTGTAGGGAAACGTATCAAAGAAACAATCCCACGTGAACTCCTCCCGACTTATTTTCCCCAGTTCCACAATTGGGGGGTCGATATCAATCCCATGGTCCCTACAAAAGTTTACCGGGAGAAGATAGTTGCTAAGGAAACGGAAAAAACCACCGATTTAAAATCCCCCAAACTTTTTGAAGGCGCATGGCATAGGACAACTCAAAATACCTCGTGATGTGCATCGTGAACTCTTGAAAACTCTCTTCAAGAGTTTTTGCAATGAAATACCCACGTTTTAATTTCTTCCAGACCTGTCCCGGTACAATTTCGTACGTGAAGATGGGATGACGCATCTCGAAGAACATTCCGACAGATATTTCTATCGGGAAGCACGGAGCAGTTAAGAATTCCGACTTAGGGCACGGAAACGGTATATTCGGATTAGTCTTCCCCCCAAGAGTAGCCCCCACGACGCGACACCATCCTACCTTGTGCACATTGTGCGATTGATAGCTAAACCAGAAACCGTCAGGGTCATCCGGTTCGTCAACGTAAAACACCTGAATACGGTCGCCCACAATCCTTCTTACTACGGCATGGCGGAACTGACTACAGTCGTTGCAGTCTAATGCCTCCACGATCTCGTTCACCACAAAACGGCTAAGAAAAAGAAGTCAATGCAAATGATAACTTTAAAATTTTAAATTTAAATGCAAATTAACCTAACAAATTCTTACTCGGTTGACTCAAGAATAGCCATTAAATCCTTCTCTATTTTAAATTTCAAATAGTAGAATCGAACCCAAGGATGTTTAAGAGATGATACAAATACAAAATAACAAACTAACCCTAAAACGAGAGTCACGTAAACTGTGAACTTCGAGAATCGAAACCTGAGTTTCAACTGAAAAGCGTAAGATTCACGGCACGACCCCTGCCACTACTAGTGCCACTTATGTCGATAATCCGAGAATAAAAGCATGGAAAAAACATGAACAGGTACAAAGTAGTGCTATATGGTATATCATTGATGGGTTAACGTTACGTTAGCACTACGTCATAAATATATGCAAGAACATAAAAAATTGAACTGTGTAAAGGATAGAAAATAGGAAAATTAGGAATGAATTGATTGATCTTGAGCCCGCCCGAAGTCTAAGACAAAGAAAATTTTCTCTGCGCCTGCGTCTGATCTAAATTCAACAAGTGAGAGTGAAGGGCATCAACAAAGGCCAAAAATAAAGATGCGAGCATTCATCATGAGCAAGTGTTTTAATGCAATATGATTTAAAATAAATTGTCCCGATTTAATACATCCAGATTTGTGAACAATTGTATTTAATTTTCAAACGATCATTCTTTATTTCAGCAAAATGTTACGGTGTATCAATTTCAATCAAAGTAGGTACATCAGGCATTGTCAGAAGCTTAATCTCCAAATCTAATTTTCGCGAAGAGAGTATGCAATTCAGTGCAAAACTTACAAGGCTCCCTTATTCACTAAATTCATCAGTTTTAATTAAATCCAAACATTTTCTAATGCAAACTAAAATACACAAGTACATTTTAGTAGTTTAGAATTAATTTTAATCTTTTGTTATTGTCAATACGCTCATGAGATAAGGAAGGACTTCAAATAAGTCTTCAAAATTCAGCAATTCTTCCCATTGCTCGTACATGAGCGTACATGTTAATTATCATGTAAGGTAGCGGTTAAGCACTATGAATTACATTTGAATTCGCATATCTAAATATCAGAATAAATATTTCACTTAAGGGTTGGTAGAAAGGTACGTAAAGATGGTGAAAGTGAGACTATCTATTTTCTCTCCTGTGCATTGTAATTTCTAAAACATTAAACTTTGGTATACAGTTTTAGTCAAGAAATCATAAATATTTTCCTACAATTTAATAAAAACATGTGAACGTTTTAAATTTAAAGATTTTAAGTGATCCTATTAACCTCTAGTCCCTCCATAATTTAAGATTTAAAGATAGGTACACTTTTGTATTAAGTCAGTGGCTTTCGCCGGTAAAAATATCATTTTCATGGCACACAGTTTATTATATGAAATTCAACACTTTCAATTTTAATAGAGTTAGTTGTTTTAGTTTTTTTTATGAAATGCAATTTTTAGGCTAGACATTCATTTAAAGCTTTAACTTAAGCTAGATAAAGTTTAAATTTTATGGCATGTAATACCAAATCATGCAAAGTGTTTTGCAGTTGTAAAAATGTAGATATCACAGTTACGATTCCTCCTTCTCCCGTAAACTTATTCTATGGGCAGAAAGCATCTAAATCTAGCAACATGGTGAAGTAAAAGTAAAAATATTTAAATATTATCGATAATATCAGATGAAATACTGTTTATGATTCAATACTTTTGCGTTTTTAAATAACCACCTCGAGTAAAACGTTTAAAAATCTCAACGCTTAAAAATTAGTGAACACATGGAAATAAAAAATGGGATTGAAAACGTCATTAAAAATTGGTTTCGAGGAGAGGCATGTCCTATAGTCACGAGTTACTTCCTCTTCTAGTAGTTTCATTCGGAGGTGGGGCAATCCGTTCCGGTGGAGTGGAAGGTGATGCGCCTAAGGATTGTCCAGGGTGTAAGTTGATTCCAGGCAGTTGGAAGCTTACTCTACGCTGCTCGTTTACGCTATCTTTTAGGAGGGGTCTTTGAAGAGGGTCGTCTATTCTATCTCTGTCGTTCACGGTAGACTCCTCCGCGGTCTCTGCAATCGAGGAAGATAGTCTACGTCCAGCGCCGGAGGTAGGGTTGATAATTTCATGTCTTGGAAACTGCCTCGGACTGTGACTTTTAGAATGCTGAGTCTGAGAGCGTAAAGAAGTTGAGGAAGGGCTTTGAGGGTAATTAGGGGAGCCTTGACCCGAGCTTGATCTCTGTTGCCCTGGAGATGGGGGACCGGAACCGTCTACACAACTCATGCTATGCCACTTGGCACTGGTAAGGAGACCGGTTGTAGCAGGGACGACGTAAAACTTTACAGGCTGCTCAGACATTTTCCTCCTTCCGAAATGAGCCATACCAGCGGGAAGGAGTAAAGCTGTGGGCGAATTTGTACTGGAATGCACTTGTCCAGAATTTCCAGACGGAGAAATACTGACCGCATTTGGCGATATTGTGGTGGTGGTTGCTGTGGGGCTTGTGTTATTAATACTGCTTGAACTAGCGCTGGGTCTAATGAAGGGTTGACTTTGCTGAGGATCTCCAGCTCCTTCGTCTCTACTTCGGACTGTGCTAAGTCTTCTTGGAACTATAACCAAGGCAATGCCCGCAATCGGTGGTTGACCAGACTTTCTCAAAATGGGACTAGTAGGATCTTCAATATCTTCCTCGTCTTCGTCGCCCTCTCCCGTATTTCCATCTTGCTCATTTCCCTCTTCTTCNATTTCCATCTTGCTCATTTCCCTCTTCTTCCTCATCTTCATCGTCGTCACTAGAATCCTCTTCGTCAATTTCGTCCAAGTCTGAAACCTCTTCCCCATCCTCATCTTCATCATCATAGGTACCAGGATTTAAGGGTCCATGTACTGGACAAACTTCCGGTTCGATCACAACTTCGTCTGAGAAGAACGCAGATTGTCGGACTAGACGTGGCCTATTCGTTGCAATTTTGGCACTTGCTTCTTCATCATCGATTTCATCGTCATCTATCTCCGGCACCCCTTCAGACACTGGTCGAATTATAGTTATTTCCTTCTTTGGCGGCTTCTTGATCTTGACTCGCTTCTTCTTCTTTTTCTTACCCGATTTCTTGGACTTCCCAGGAATGACTGCTGCCACGACACCAGTCAAACTAGCCTTTCTTCCTCCCACGTTGTCCTTAGATTGCTGTGATCCCACAGCAGCCAAACCAACCACAGCGGGATTCTGGTTTTGTATCGTGTTCGTCATGGTAAGCGCGGCCATCTCGTCGTCCGAATTAGAAATCGGATTCGCATTAAGCAAATCAGCTCCAATGTGAATATCTGCTCCTGCTGCTGAACCCGTTGCAACAGCGGCCGCGGCAGCTGCAGCTGCAACGGCTGCAGTACTAGTAGGCATAGTTAGCTTTGGCCTTTGACCCAGAAGATTATTAGCATTTACAATAGCCTGCGGTCCTGATGCTACGTTTGGAGCTTGTGAGATCCTTTTAAATGAAGACTTTCCTCCTCCAGAATGGCTAGCAGCGTCACTGGATACACTAGATCTGCTCAATCTCCATGTTGCCGTGGAGTTACTAGTAGCACTCGAGTCATTCCTACTGCTGGATAAATTCGAGTCCTGGGAAGGTTTACGAGTAACAGCCCAAGAATTCCTGCGACGTGGTTCTATCATTCTCAAAGGTATCCCACAGCGATTCTGAACACGCCAAGAGTCAGACCGTGAAGAACTGAAATTGTCACTGGAGACGGAAGCATGCCTCTGGTGTTTTCCATCCGCACCACCTTCTCCAGGATAATTTGTTTGGGCAGTGCTGTACAAGTAACGTCGTACATTGCGCATTCGGTAGTCCTCTTCCCTCTGAAATCAATCAAAAGCCCAAAATAATTATAAAATTCATGTCTCATATTGCCCCGTGATAGATTTCTAAGCATCTAATCACTGGAAAGCCTTACCTTTCGGCTATCTTCTTTGGATGGATCATGGCACAAAATATACCGAGAGAAGAAACGCCCCACGGGACCCATAGAACGTAAGCGCTCCGGTGACTGAATAAACCTGTACTTGGCGTTTCCATTAACATCTCCATTAGGATGCAATCTAAATCCACAATTTGATAAATAATTCTAATTAATTTTTCAATCTAATTAGACCAGAAACAGGACTGAATAGCAGACGTTAAATAAAGCTCACCCAGAGTGGCAAATACAAGGCTGTCCATCTTTGGAAGATTTCTCCGTAAGACTACCAGTGTTAGGAGCTGTTTGCCTATTACTGAAATTCGAGCTATGTCTGCATCGTCCAATACCTCTGGTAACTCGAGACTCTTCAATCGCCTGGGGTTTATATTTACCCAAAAGAAGAAGCCATTATTGGGAAAATAACATAGACTTTATAAGTGGGTCACCCAACTTTTTTTATCAAGATTTAATTACACCTCACCTTACAAATGAGTACACAGTCCTTCTTAAATTGTTTAGTGAGTATAGCATACAGAAAAGGATTGCAGCAGGAGTTGAGGGGAAGGATGAACACGGTGAAAACCTTGGCTTCCTCTAGGGACACTAGCTGCAACCCAAATATCGCCGTGAGGGAGAAGAACGCAATTGGAAACCAACAGAGAAGGTCGGTAAACACAAGCAAAGCCATCCTCTTGGCAATTCTCGTGTCATTCGAGTTCCATGCTTGGGAGCCTCTAATCGAACAGTACATTTTTAAGTAGCACCCCATCAAAATTGTAAAGGCCACTCCGTTGGCAAACATGAGGAAAACGACGTAGCCCAAACTAACAGGATCTTCTGTTTCGAAGGGTAAGCAAACGGCAAACTTTCTATAGTCTGAGATGCCAAATAGAGGGAGGATGGCCATTATCAGTGCAAAGATCCAACCGACAACCATGATATAACTGGCGTGACGTAAAGATAGCCTTTTGTTCAGGTGCATGGCATGCGTTATAGCGTAATGCCTTTCCATCGTTATGACAGCTAAAGTGAAGACACTCAACTCGGAGCTGAGAACTCCAAGGAAGCCAGCGATTTGACAGGCAGAAGAAAGCTGCCAAGGAATGGCAAATTTACGGAATTCTCCTAGAGTTGCAGCATCCACTACTGCCAAGAAACCTGAAACAGTGGAACAGTAGAAAAAAATATACATTGTGGTTTTATATGACAGATTGGTAGAAGGCTTAGCTTCAGCTCAACTTGTGTTTTCACAAATCACGGAGGAGCTTAACATCATATCGGAGTCTCGAGGGGGATAACGGATAAAGTGTTTTACCAATGCATCAGACTGATAATTAATTGACTACATTTCTCAACCAGTATTATTGGATTTCCTATGGATTTTGTGGCCTAAGGCCGTTAATCAGATTGTTTTTAACACGAGCATGTAATATATGTGACGTGTAAAGAAAAAAGAGGCTCTTGAAAGGTCTGGAGAAAATTAATGAGGTTTTATACAGCCACTAGAGATCTTCATACTAGATTACCTAGATAAACTCCCATGAAGAAGTCAGCCACTGCGAGATTACACACGAGGAATCTAGGCACGTCCATCTTGGTCCTAGCGAATATCAGTACGAAAACTACGGTCCCGTTGCCCATCAATGCGAGCAGAAAAACAATCCAGACGCCACATCTTAGTGTCCACCAGTCAAATAGGTCAGTGCATGGAAGGAATGGCCCTAGAATCACAAATGCAAGATCTATAATAATAATGATCTTATGGAACAATGCAATTCTCTATGGAATAAGAAACCGTTGATTTACTACACCCAGCCTTTTCTCTATGGTACTTACCCGGAAGTGGTCTGCAACTGATTTCGTTAGGTCGTGGTGGTCGAAATTTTACTGAAAAAATGTCATCTGCAGACGCATCTTCCCCCGGAGATCCTGTTGGTGTGTCCATAAGCGCTCTCCATATATCCAACTCGGACCTATTTGCAAGATCTGCACAAGAACAAGACGAAATGAGAAAAAGTAGAAATAAAACGGAAATTATTATTATAATAAAAGTATACATAAAAAACCTCAAGAACAACCATAAAAATTTCCCTCGACAAAACTACTAAAAGCAAAAAGTATGTAACGGAACAGGACAAAAATTAGAAAAAAATATGACGATGACGGTTTTATGCTTCTTCCGGCTTTTATGGATGCATACGAATTTCACAAATTGACATGTCGTGGTGACGCGATCCTAAAACTACCTCAAGTTTTTAAAGCTGCCTTGTGTACAAATTGGATGCAGCTTTTTGTAAATTTTGATCATTAGTCGTACGTCCGGCTGTAAAAATCTAAAGCGTTAAATACCAACTTAATTTGTTCTCCCTCGACATGTTTTTATCGCTAGTTTCCTTTAATTAGAAGACTTTTTGGACATGGTCGTTAGTTAAACTGCCAAAAGGACGAGTTTTTCGTTGCTGTACCTCCACATGATGCATCCTCTAAAATTAACGATTTGAACTAATCCATTTTGTAATTTCAAGAAAAATACACCGAAACAAATGCAAACATATCGATCTTTTTCCTGCTGTAAACATTTGCTCTTTTCCTCCTCGTATTTCATTTCGTACTTTAAGCGATAGTGTTCATCTGTCACACTTTCCTCGCCAAAGTCTTAGTCATTTTGAGTCGTACCTAATTTAGCAGTATATGTCTGGAAGGAGAACACGGGAAATCATTTGTTTCGCCAAGAGCTAAGAGTTTTATGAGGCGCTTGGCATGTGCTCTTCGTTAAAATAAATTGAAGGGAAGGATTCATGCATTGCATAGAAATTAGATTTAAAGATCTATTGATTCTTTTACTTGGCTATTGGCACAACAAAAACTTTTAGTAACGGCAAGATTCTCAGGGCGCATCTGCAGTTTGTAATCGGAATACAGCGGAAATGCAATAAACTCTAGGAAAGGAGTAAAATCCTACATAAAATTGAATTTTATGATCGGAAAGAATAATCAAGAGGAGAAAATGAAATAGGAAGAGTGTGAGGGAGGCTAAAGCTTTTTTGTACTTTGCTGATCATCTCGTTTTTGAAAGCGAGTTTTAGGTCACAACAAAATCTTTGGCTGAGCTGACTTTGACACCAGATGCATTGCAAATAAACTGATTGAATGCGAATCAATTTTCAAAGCTGCAAAAAAGTTTTAGTGCTGATGATTAACTAGATTGACTTGATACTTCTTGCTACTGCGGATGTGATAAATCACCCAATGTAACTAAATTAGATTAAAGAACAAGTACAGTCTTAACCTTAACTAGGTTCAGTATTTTTTTTCATCTTTAGAATTTGAATGTGTGCATAAGGCTAATAAAAAGTTTTAAATTTATTGTTTATTTTCTCAGCAATCATGTAAGCTTGGCACATGCTTTCCTAGAAATTTGGGTCACTTCACTAATGATGAACGACATGACATGGGCTAATGTCTGGCTCAGGCTTAAGATGGTAACATCGTTAAACACCATTTTTGTCTTTATGATTTATAGTGATTGAATAAAATTGAATTGAGAGAGCAAAGAAAAAAGTTTTTTATGGGTGATCCAACTTGGAATAAATGGAATGGAAATTTGGTAAAAAAAAATTGAACTAACCCATTCCAGCCCATTGAGTAGAGCGATTAAGTGCGTCAAAGGCATTCCCAAAGCCATAATCCGTAGGATAATAGACAGTCTCCGAGACATAATTTTCATCCCCTGCTGAACTCCCTCCAGTAGAGTCGGAAGGAGAGCCTACTGCTTGGGAGGTACTCCTCGATTCATGATAGCTCCCCATGAACTGGCAGCAATGATAAGCATAGGAAAGCACTAGACGTCTCACAATCGGGAAGGACTCACGCCGGGGGAATTCCCGGAGATTGGGATTGTTAAATATCTTTAGGTCAGTAAGACGCTCCAGCCCGGTGGAAGGGAGAGTGGAGAAGAGGTTGTTCCCAAGATTTCTAAAAATACACACATAATAATTGCTATAGTAAAAGTGGTAATCGTGGTGATGACATGTTTTCTTGGCAAGCTTGGATAATGACCTTTCGCAATAAAAATACTCTAATGGAGGGAAATATTCAAATTGAATAGGAGACTCTAAGGAAATAATAGGTTAACCACAACCGCCTTACCCCCTGAAAAAAACCTAACCCAATATATTACGTATTCATCCACATAAATGTCATTTCTGTCCCAAATATTTTCCGGAACTGTATATTACCCTGGGATTTACGACTAGACTACCGTTATTTACTGCGTGGAACATCCGTTTGTAGGCTTATGCTTTAGACTTACGTAAACAGAATAGATTTTTATCGCCATTATACCATTAGAAAATCCTATTAGGGGGATTATATCCAATAAAAATAGCTTTAGGACCCAATCTACGATCTAAAGATTCTTAAAGATTGAAATCGTAAGAAACTTTTCTCGTACATCATATTTTTTTACATGTTTCGACTGCAGACTTTCTCACATTTTATCACGTACGGAGAGATATAGACAAGGTTGAAAAAATAAGGACGGAAATAAAACTTGTAATTTTAGACGTAATGACCAAATCAGAAAGCGATAACGTTGGAAGAAATGGTGAAAGATAGAGTTTTATGGAGGCTTAGAGCACAAATATGATTTGTGCATGTTGGAGTAATGCACAACCAGAATATTATTGTAATAATTTTTTGCAGAAAAAATCAGTTTCTAAA
>JAANSQ010002585.1:0-11651 GCA_036850885.1 Lepidocyrtinus dapeste | reverse complement strand
TGTAATCACGCTAAATTATGTTGCGCTGCTTCCTTCTTTCCTTAAATGGTGGAAATTGGGTAGAAAATATCAAGTTAATATAATCACGGATGGATATGCATCGGAATTTTTTTCATGTTCTTGGAAAAGGTCACTTAATGTACCTAAAGGATGCTATTATGCTTTAGCAAATATTTTGACTGGATGCGGCGAATGATGATGTGTTTTGACGAGATGACATTGATGATGATCATTTTACGATGTTCAGCTGGAAATGGATGGAAGATGATGGAATGACACTCATGAATCGTGAATTTCTCTTTATGCAAAATAAATGTCCGGGATTCCCAAGTTTCGTGCGTTAAGTATTTTTTTTCGGTGGAACATAATGAATTTTTTATGGATGTAGATGATACGTGACTACTTCATGCATGAATCCTTACGTGGAAAATTTGAATGCTCGCAAAATTAAAACTCAAAATGTGACAAGAGTTTGTGACATTGCTCTGGTGGGAAAAATGAAAAATTATGTTGAACTATTTCGCAGCAAACTTTTGTAATTTGTAAATCCATTTTGGAATCTTTGCTTTATCCCGAATTCGTGAAGATATTTAATTTCACAGTTCGACTTTGCATTAAAAACAACAAAAACGATCAAACGATTTCTCAACTTTTTAGGAATCGTGCAAAGTGTGCAACTTTTTTTTTTTTTGAAATGTTGAATTGTAACTTTGTATTTGGTCCGTTATATTCAAACAGATTGAAATGATAATTGAAGGGTAATCGTGAATCGCTTGTCATTTAACTTCATGACATGACTCTCCGTAGGGTAATTATTGGTAGGCCAATGATATATTGTATCACTACAATCGGTACAACCTTAAGAATGCAAACTGCAGAACCGCTGGGTATTTTTTTGCGGGAGGATGTTGACGCTTAAGCTTCTGCGGCACCATGGTACTGCATAACCTAAAAAACCTGCTCTACGCTCCCAGTTCAAATCAAATCAAACACTTTACATTTCTAGTTCACGAACGAGAGCCACAACAGAAAAATATGCATATTTTTATCAATTATTGTGATTGTTATGATGTCTTTTTTATTAGGATTAAGTACAAGAGTACAAACTGATGCTGATAGGAATCTAAAACCGGGAAAATATAATGAATGTATTTTAATTACTGAGCCAAACTCTATTCTGCAGCTGCATATGAATGCAATGCGTCATAACTTGATAAACAAAGTACATCGTGCCGTATCATAATTTTCCTACTGAACTATAACTCTTTCCTTTATTGTAGACTCCTTCGATGAGAATGACTCATGTTTGTTCTATAATTTACAGCAAAGCGCACATCCTCTTTCTAAATAAGCATACATTTTTTCCTTACGTGTTCAGGTTACTTCCTTCACTTTACTTGACTACGGCGAAATGACGCTACAGAAATTCTTTTACTTGGTTTATTTACACAGAAGAATATTCTACAAAGGAGGTAACTCTCCTCCTTATTATCATACAGATCTAGAGCCTCTGCAGCTGCATCATTATCATTGTCGCCAGTTTATCTTCGCTGCAATTTCAGGCAAAGACTTCAAAACCTGAAGTAACACGACGCTTTTCAAGAAGCAAATTGCAACGCAACTCGATTTTAGCAATGAACAAATGACGCTTGCCTTTAAAGTAAGTGAAGCGCTATCGTTNCTTTTCAAGAAGCAAATTGCAACGCAACTCGATTTTAGCAATGAACAAATGACGCTTGCCTTTAAAGTAAGTGAAGCGCTATCGTTGGGGTTTTCTTTTCAGAATTCGCATATGAACAGCCAAAATGCTTCCTTTGCTCTGCAAGTTGCAGATAGGTGTAATGATAAGAAGTTTGTTATTTGTTATTTCTTTACAAGCGCACGAGTTGGAGGAGTTGTTGTTTTACTTGCAAAAAAAATAATTGAACGGAGCCCAGCCCAGGTATGATCTTGTCTTGAGGCAGCGTATTACAGCGCTAACAAAAAAGCGTACGGTCAATAACTGTAGTTTTCAAATGAGTGCAGGAACTGAGGCTCTAAAGCTAAGGGAATTTCAATATTCCGCTAGAATTTAATACGCTGTAAGCTGTATGACATCGTATAGGCCATGATTGTGATTGTGCTATGTAGTCTTTTATAATTCATAATGATATGGCATGATATTCTCTATTTAGCGAGGAAAATGCGACGTAAGCGTAGGCTTACTCATCAGCGCACTCTAAGCGTCTAAGGTTTATACTTGGCGATGAAATATATATGCATTGTTTGCGTCCACGCCACGTTCTACACGTCTACCTTTTCCTGAATGACAATGGATGTTATGACTTATGACTTATGAATTTTATGAATATGAGCGATCGTAAATGATAGATTCTGTACCTGTATTTATATGAGTAGTGTAGTTTTTTCTCAGAGTAAATATGTATTCATATTTTATCAGGATTTTAAAGTATTGAAGGTGGATAAAGCCCGAGAGAATAGGAGCGAAACCAAACGTTTTAATGAGGAGAATTATTTCAATCTGATCTGGTAGTAGTGGGACTTTATAAACTCTATAAACTAGATATCATTTTATCTAAAGTAGAACCAAAACCAAACCAGAAACAGAAACGGTAACTTGAAGAAAAAAAATTGTTTTGATGACATGCTCAGTGCAGCATAGACGCTCTGATTATAACTTGAATGCAGTTTTGGTGATTTGATCTAGACTCAAGTTCAATTTTTAGACTGAAATATTCGAGTTATGGAAAATAACTTTGCATGAAGGTTAGTTGCGAAATCAATATTAAAAGCATCGGACTAAATCGAATTCTGGGATGATTAGATGATTACAGGTATTTTTATACCTGAATTCGCATCCTAAAAATATTTTTGGATAACTAACTGCATCGACTAGGGTCAGGATCTATTTAAATATTTATGTATATGGAATATGCCATAATATAACTTTATGTATTTGGGTTTGAACTTTGCTTCTGAATATTTTTATTTATGAATCATATAAAAAAATGACCAACACCCAATCCAATTCCGAATGTGGCCGTACGTATCTAAGTCGTAATCCGTAATCGTGCCTCTTGAGCTACGTTCATTATACACGAGTTGATAAGGCATTCTCGCGTCATAGGTCAAGTCAAAGGAGTTAAGCCAAAGATCATTTGAAAATATTTAGATTTAGATAGTATTTGAGTAAAGGGTTTTTTAACTGAAGGCGTCTTGAAAGATAATTTGGTATAGTTAAGTAGAAAATGTGAGGCAATGTTAAGCTACTATCTCCAGAACATTGGGTAGCCTAAATAAACTGCAATTTATAAAAAAAATGTGCATTTACTTTTGCCGAATTACACGCACTATTACAGAATTTAATCTGATGTTAGTAGTTTGGGACGTGTGCAAAAAATATCTTATGATTCATGCAGCATTCGTATTTTTTTCGCGATCCTTATTCCCAGTTCTATTGTTATCGTTATCGCATTGAGTATTTAAGTACCATGTAGCGTTTTGTAAGCCAGTCTAGGCCAAAGAGTTTTGTTCTCAAGATATTTTTGATGCATACAGCATGGTATACTGCCATGATTTGCATAGATGCCTATGTGTAATTATACACATTCTGATGGTATCTGGTGGTCATTAAAACAAAAGGGTTACAGGTTCACGTTCCTCTTCCTTTAAACTGAAGGAGAGTGCATGAAGCAATATGTGCCTTGTTCCTTGGATTGTTGAATTTTTGCTGATGTTAACACGTTAATGCTTAGACTTTTAAGTTTTCATTGTTGTCTAACAATGAGATGTACAGAATACTATTGTTTTCTTTGTTGATAAATAGATTCAAATGCATAAACTATTTTTGGATGGAAGGATAACGGTTTCAAGTATTAAAAATTATAGACCTAATGTGCTGAAAAACATTTAAAAGATTCTTGGAGGAGAGCAATCTTGTAGTCCACATTTAAATTGCAAATTAGAATGGTACATTGGTACATTTATGATCGGTTCAGATTTTTGATTGAATGTTTTACGCATTTGGACTTTCACTAAATTCCAGGAATAAATTTAACAAGCAGCAATGAGGTTTGAAGTCGTTTCTAGCGTTGATACACCATTTCCTGTTTATCACTTTCGACAACGGTGACCGTATGAAGGACAATGAATGATTTGATAAATCAATAAAGCTGTAGTTTTGCCGCTGCGTAAGGACTTGATTTTGTGATATGTACCTCACGTAACAACTTTGTTTACGGTAGAACACAAGGTCATTCATTACGTATCATTACAAGGAAATAATCCAGGGAAATTCGAATAGTTTATTTTGAAGCTAGTCATGTCACCCTGATTTACTTTGAGAAATTGGTTAATATGTGTGAGAGAGAGACCCTGAATCATCAAAGGACAAAACATGAAATATTTCTGTTGTCTGTTGTTCATTTTATACTTTATCATTTTATCAATAGCTCAATTAGTGACTGAATAAAACCTCCTTTACATGTTCTGGAAGCGTAGTATCATTTTGCTTTGATCGATACAACCTAAAAATCAAGGAGCTTGCCTGTGAGCTCAGTTGAATTCTGTTGCATTGGTAAGTCTTGATAATTCATG
Source organism: Lepidocyrtinus dapeste (assembly GCA_036850885.1). NCBI lineage: Eukaryota > Metazoa > Arthropoda > Collembola > Entomobryomorpha > Entomobryidae > Lepidocyrtinus > Lepidocyrtinus dapeste. The sequence goes on along the minus strand of JAANSQ010002585.1, from coordinate 7,055 downwards.
TTTGGAGATGTTTTTCTACGTAAATTGAAATTTGCCTACCAAATGTTCATCTCGAGTCAAGATAACAGAGTTTAAACTCCATTCCAGTTGAGATGAGAGGCTCAAACGTTCATTTAAATTGTGATTGTGACTGTAAACCCAAGCAAAGCAATTCATTTTTTATATTTTCTACTTGATTAGATCTAAAGGCAAACATTTTCTTTGCCTAAATGTTATGCAAAATCGACTTCTAGTAAAGATAAGATTGTTTGATAACCACCAGCCAGTTTCATGAATGGTATGGTGCGCTGTGCAGACAGAGAGACAAGAGTGTACAGACTCCTAAGTAATGTCAAATTATGTGGGCTTTGCTTTTTGCTACAATATTTTGGAATAAATGGCCTACACACGTATCTACTAAGTAGTTTTGGTTAGCAATGCGAACTATATATTCCCTTGTCAGTGATGAGATCAGGGAGCAATACAGGTCCTTGTACCCTTTACATCGGTCAACGGTCGGCTTGCCTTCAAACTGAACTGAAATGAACTACTAAAGACAAGGCACCACACTCACACCAAGTACACGCATAGTTAGTCACATTTGCGACTAGTGAATATGTTCCCTATGGGAAACTGTTATTGAGCGTAATGGCAATAATAACGCTCATAGAATTTACTGCATTATGTTATTTATCTACTTGAACGAGACATGTTTCACTAAGCCAATGCAGTATGGGAGCGAGTGTGCTATTCCAAAAATATGAAGGTTTTTCCCTTCTAGAATAGTCTCTGAAAGGTCATTTTTCCCGTAATTTTTTTTGAAAAGCCTTCCTGTTCACTTTATTTATGGATGAAAGAAAAAGGGATTTGACGAAATACCCAACTGTACATTCGAGAATGGAAAGGAAACAATACCAGGTTTGCTTCCTTTAAGAAGGGAGGTTTTAACAGTTTCTCTTAGAATTTCATTCCAAACTCCTTCTCTGTGGTTTGGTTTTACCTAATGCAGCAAATCTACATGGCTCATTCCGTTAAAAAAAGTTTTGCCTTAAATCCTATCCAATTCAAGATGAAAACCTAAGGAAATTATTTTTCCATGCGAAGCCCTTGTTCAAGGAGAAGCAAAAAAGGATTTTTTTCGTCGGAGAAGTTCTGCCCCGGTAAAATATGTTTTACTGTGAGTAGACCGACTCTATATGAACGAAAATAATAGAGAAAATAAGCGTCTACACATAATAACAACTGTGTGGAGGCTTAATTTTGTAGATTTCGTTTTTCCTTACATTTTATTTTGGTTTCACATCGTTGCGGGAGAGTTTATGGAGGATACAAGGACTTTTTTTTAGAAAGCTTATGCCTACGTATTTTTTTGGCGAAAGGAACGAATCCAATTGAAACTCCAGGAGTTTCCATGCCGTGCACACGGAATGAATAAGCCTAGGAGAAGTTTTTTTTTCTCGGATGGGGAAAAAGTGAGGCTAAAACTGGGAACCGCTTAGACTTTAGACTGTTATGCTGGTGCTGGAATAATCAGGAGAAGCGATCGTATTGGAAGAAATAGAAAAAGCTGCTTTACTTTTCGTATTTTTGTGAAGTGGGTAGGGAGTCGAGTAGGGATTGGGAATGGTTTTGGTATATGAGTTGGTTCGAGTTGCAAACTTTACTCTTGGTAGCATGGTACATGGTTATGATATGTTGTTAACGATGATGATGAAGAGCATAATAGTAGGAAAAGAAAAGACACGGTGTTATAAAACCAAGATAATATTTTTCTCTGTGAAAAAAATAATGTAAATACGAGCGTATACAGAAGGAGGCTTGGATAAGAGAATGTGAGAGAATGTACAATGCATACAATCTACAATTCCTTAAAAAAGTAGAATGTACGTATGAAAATAGAGAGAAAAAGGGAGAGAAGTGCTGCTCTCGATGCGATGCTCGCACGAAAAAACTAATGAAAGAGTGAATCGCCCCAAGTAGAATCCATCCCAATCCAACCTTACCTCCTTCCTAAGCCACACTTAGAACATGGCGTATGTTTGGGACGAGTCTACTCCAAAGCTAACCCAAGGAGGGTAGGGGAATCTAGGTAGGATGATGATGATAAAGTTTATTTCGTTTGTTCGCTTTGGATCAACTAGCGAGAAAAAGAGAGAGAGAGACTTCTTTACAAAATGCTTAAGCCTATGCATGGTAGAGAAAAAAGACGAGTTTTTTTTCAAACAGAATGTGTATTAACGAACTGAACTGAGTGGAGTGAGAGAAGGAAGGGAAAATTCTTTTTTAGGTAGAGTCATCATCATATCTTACCAGTTTCAAATGGATGGATTCTTGTGGCGTTTTCTTATAGCATATGGCAGAATATATAGGGACTGCATAATGTGTAAAATGTAGTTGAGTTGGTTTATATTTTTAATGGATTTTTTTTGGCTTAGAGATGAGTTCAGCTCGAAGCCTAGTTGAACATACTCTGTGCAATTTTGTAAGGTTTTACGTAGAATATAGGGGTTTGTCATGCGATATAATTTGGATTTGGAGGAAAACTTTAAAAAGGAGATGCAGATTGAATAGTAGAGAATATTTATGTATATTTTTTTGATGCTCTCTCTACAGTCCAGCACTCGTTCCAAATGATGAAACTTTTATATGGCTTGGGTTTCTAGATGGTAGTTGGTGGAGTCGTGGAAGCACTTACGTACAATCAAATCCCTATAGTGTGCGGTGTGCTCGAAACTTAAAGACACGAACGAAACCAAAAAACCTATATGGAGTATATATGATTAAAGAGAAAGAGGAGTAAAAGTTGTCCCGAACTTTTTCTCCTTTTGGAGTAAAAAGTGGTGAAATAAATACTAGCAATATAAATAACAGCACTTCTCCATATACTATAATAACGTCATAGTGTAGTCATGAACTGTATGGTTTCCTCCCTAACCCCCTCAGTAGTTGGGAAAAATGAAAGAACACAATATATGGTATTTCGTCCTGCAAAAAAGGAAGGGCAAGATGTGATTCTCTTTTTTCGAGCTGAATTTTTTCCTACGTTATTTTTTTACATCTCAGCACAACTACTGTTTTTTTAGGTTTGTATTTTTGGTAGGACGAAAAAAGGAAAAATAATGTTCTGCATGTTTCATTTTCTACGTGTATCTCAAGTGAGAGAAAATGTATTTTGAAAAGACCACCGCATCCCTGTGAACATGCCAGTGTCATTCCTTCTTTATAAGAGACTGTATGGTTATATTCCGGAGGAATAATATCTGTTTTGCTGGTCTCCACTGTTGTCTTGAGAAAATGTATGGGTCTGATTGTGAAAAGATGTTTAAAGCGAGATGGATCTTTTTTTTTGTACGCTCTGCAAAATGAAATTGTGTTTTGTTCTTTACACTATTCTCTTTCATTCCATCATGGTTTTTAGGGGTAGGATTTTTTCAGGGAGCGTGAAAGAAGCTCTCGTGTGAAGATATGCGATAGCAACCGAGAGACTAGGATTTGGCTCCTGCTGTTTCTCTTCTCTATCTCTCTGTGATTCCCTCTTTCTAGGCGATATGATGGGTTCAACTCTAACGTAAAAAATATTTGCCTTGTACGATGATAGAGGAAGTGAAATGCTTTTTTGTTTTATTTTAATGAAGAAAAAAGAATTATTAGAGTACATGGTTCTTCAACTTGACTCTGGTTATGACTATGCATGGCCATTTTTCTTGGATAACCTCATGGGCTAGAGAAAAAACGTTTTCTTGTTTTCGTACATCGACTCTATTTTTTCCGAAAGGGCAAATATCTGAGCTGATGTGGTTTAGTATGAGCTAGATTTTTTTTCATTTAGCTTACTCTAGGTAATTTGAAGGGAAAGACGTTTCCTGAGGTAACAATAACAATAAGTGGAGCTAGTTGGCTATTTTCTTCTGTTGGAAAATCCTTCCCGAAATGGGAACATGCACTTTGTACTTTCATTAGGAATGTTTTCATGACATACGTTTCAGATTGCTTATGTTACATTTAATTTGCTCCGGATTTTGTTTTTCATTAGGAAAGTGTACATTTTGTACTGGGGCTTGAGCAGAAAGCAATTATCTTGGAAGAAGGCATCAATTTTTTGTTGTTCTATACCAGCCAGCTCGAAAAAATAATTCGGTTTTGTTGGATGTTGTTGGTATTTCTATTCTACCTGATGCGGAGGAGAACGGGGAGGTAAAGTAGGTTGTAATATGTTGTATTGAGTAAAGAAGTCGTAGTACAATTTAGACATGAGGCATGGCACGCTAAGCCGACGTGGTTTCTGCTACCATCTCAGAATATATCCCATTTTTTCTCTAAATTCGAATCCAACTTGCAACTACTGCTGTGTGACTAGAGTCTGAACAAAAAGCTGAAGTTGCAGTAGAGCAAACTATAAAAGTTGTGTGCGCTTACGTATATGGTTTTTTTTTATCTATTTACCTATCACATCAGGTTCTTTTTTCTGAAGGCATAATGGCATTTTCTTCTTTTATTCCTCCTTTCTCAGAGGGATCAAGGAAATGGAAATGTCTTTGGAGTCTCCTTGTAAACTTGGAACGAGGATAGAGTGTAGAGAGATATAAACATACAGAATCCATTTTATACCCTTCGGTTAGAAAAAAAATTGACCGAGAAGAGAGCTTCTACGAGGAGAACTTTACCTCAAATCTTTTTTTAAATGGAAGGTAGACAAGACGGAAAACTAGGGATTTTTTCTTCTCTTTGAAGCTTTCAAGAAAAGAGACAGGTTGATGATGTTTTCCCTTCTTTCGAGAGAATTCCTACGGAAAGAATTACGCAAAAATGTACGCTGAAAGGTTAAAAAGGAGAGAGAGAGAGAGGAATACAGTAGTGTTCATTGTGCCTTTTTGGATGTTGCACAAGTGGGGAGAGCAATGGAGAAGAAATGAAATGCGTTTTAACTTTTGTCGTAAGTAACGTACTTGCGCTTTGGCTGTGTGCACTATGAAGAATACAGAAACTGAGGTACTTTACAGCAGCTTTAGAGTGACGAGATGGAGATGGAATAGGAGGGAAAATGTAGAAAAAAACATATTCTTTTGAAGGCATCCCATCATTCCCATCAACATGAAAAGATCCATCTAGGGGGATCGGCATTTTTATCCTGTTTCAAGGACTTTTTCTTTTTGTTTAAATTGAAGTGCGAAAAAAACCCGCGGGAGTGTTCCAATGCTCCCGCGCGTCACAGAACAAATCAATTTTGCTGTGGTGATATGATGTTATGAAGCGATTGGAATTGGACTGGATTGGGAGAGAACTTTTGAATAATTTCCTTAGAGAGGCTTTTACTCGAAGGGTGTGGTCCTTTAGGATCTTAAAGAATGTACAATCAGAAAAGAGCATTTTGGTGGAAAATTGCTCGTCATGGACAATCATAGAGAGAATCTAGGAATAAGAATGTCTCGAGATATGCGATGGAAATGCAGAAAAAGCATTATCGTTTCATAGTTTGAGAATGAACTGAAGCATGGAATGGGTAGATGAGCCTACGCCTGCTTTTATTGCTTCTATTTTCAGAATGAAATGGCATTATGGTGGAATGAGCAAACAAATATGGCTTAAATTACAAGAGAGGAATAGGCTATCTTAAAACTGAGCTTTTTTTTGCAACAACGGTTACACATTGAAACCCAGGAGTTATATTCCCGAATTTCCTACTCTAATGCGATTTTGGCTTGATTAAAGGCAATTATATCGTTTCTTAATTATCGGTTGATGAATGAAAGAGTATAAAGGGAACTCTGACCTGATTTCGTCTTTTCAAGTGTCCTTTGGGGGCGATGTTGCTCATTTGCTCCTCCCTAGTGCAAAGTTCACAAATTGGAGGGTATATTTTACCAAATTGCGTTTACACGAGCGAACTGAATAGATTTCTCTAGCAGAAACTTAAGAGGAGTAGGTTGCACGTAAGCACAGAGCGCCATATTGTTTAGGTATCCTTACATGTCATATAAGCGAACTTTAATCCTTTCCACTTGAAAAAAACTAATAATTCGAATGAGCAGCCTAGTTCATGCTGTCAATTCTTATTGCCCTCCAGATTGATCTCTAGAGTATAATCCAACGATAAACATAATCAGAAATAGCGAAATATTTTCTAAGTACAAACATAAACACAAGGAGGGTTTAAAGATTCTCTAAGCATATTTATATTTTGGTAACGACTCTTGGTCTAAAGAAGCATAATTTTCGCTTCATGGTTCCTATACTTCACAATATTATCACTCAGTCACAACGTTGTAAAGATTTCGATATGTTTTTGGGAGAACGATACAGTCCCTCTTCCTCCACCTACAAAGAGGAGACTGGCTGGTGTTTCGCACAAATTAAAAGACAAGTAATATTTCATACTTGGAGTTTGCATTGTGGCTGAGGTACCTTACAAGAATTCCAGAGGTTAGCATTGTGCGATTTTTACATGGTAGTTAATCTTTTTCCTCTGTGAAGATATCTAATAATTTTGACTATCAGTGAAGACGATACGATCAAGTGAGATGAATACTATTCTTTGAATCATAAAGCTAGAGTTTATAGTTTATGCGTCATTATTTTCGTGTCGCGAAAGTGGTCCGATTTCCTTCCTTCAAATATACTGCCTCTGTTATTTCACAACTATACTTCAAAGATAAGTAGATGTGTGTGATGTACTCAATCATACACAAATAGGTCCAATTTTTTAACGTTTCTTTTAGTACGGTAATAATTAGTTGTGTTAAGATATAATACGTGTGAATCTCTTATGGGCTGAGGTTATCTCAGTCTCTTTTTGACTTGCAAAACTGTCAGTATTCTACACTCTGCCCGGTTGCTACAAGCGAAATTCTCGGTAGAATCTCATAAAAATAAGAATACACCACGATTATTTCTTTAAAGCATTGTCTTCAGTTAATAAGAACTATTAAAGCGAAGCCCAAGTGCTTGTTACCACCTGAAAGGGCGGAGAGGAAAAATGGAAATAATTTTTGTTGAAAGCTTGCAGTTTACAGTTGAAGCTGTAGCATATGGTGATTTACAGTGTGGTGAGATTTTGATTTTCCCAAAATAGAAAGTTT
>JAANSQ010002584.1:0-11651 GCA_036850885.1 Lepidocyrtinus dapeste | reverse complement strand
GAGAACCGTTGCAAATATAATCTCCATCGATGGGGTCAGAAATTGGAGGGGAATGAGTCATGTGGGTCAAACTTGCTCTAGCATATGCCCACACTGGTCCTAAAATTTAAAGAATCAAAGAAATTTCGATTTACGTTCAAGACCATCGTTTTAATTTATGAGTTTTACCACATCGATCAACTCGAACATCTTGAGTGGTCACGTTGGTGGTTACGCAGCATATTGGAATCCAAGCGTCTTCCAACTGTACACTCCCAAATAATTCGTAACAATACACCAGAATCCGTTTGCCATTGCCCAAGTTTATATACGGCAGAGTTACGTCATCCCAACGTAGATTTGACAAATCTTTGAAATCCTTGAAATAAATTCAATGTTTTGGTTTCAAGTATTCACTCAGTCTTATCAGGAATAATTTTTAAGAGAGATTTACTTTACCCGGAAAATTCTTTCAACTAATTCTTGAACAATGGCGTAATTTTGATGAATCGCATAGAGCGCAGCAAGTAAGAAGCCAGAGCCAGTTCCTACCACCATGTCTATGGGAATGTGCTTGCATTCTAGTACGGCTTGAAGCATCCCCAGTTGAGCTCCAATTCGCGAACCTCCACTGCCAAATAACACTCCAATCGTTTTACTGGAAAGCCATCTGCCTAGCCGGGAGAGATCGGAATGAAGTTCAATCGGTCGATTTAAGCAGTTGCCGTACATTTCCTCCTAAAATGTTCAGGATAATAACGATAGAATATTTTAGGTACAATTAGATGCTTAAATAGTAGATCCTCACCACTTCCTCTTCTGACAATTCACCGGGAAACAAAAATGCCTCGTCTGGTAGTCGTACGTGATGATGAAAATGTAGCCATTCCCGGCAAAATAACCATTCTTTAGTGTTGCGGGGTAGAGTGACTACAGTTAAAGCATGAGGTTAGAACTTAAATGAAAGGCCCGACAAGTATTTTTCTACAAAAATTAAGTTACCATCGGATCTATGCAAAAGTATTAGTTCCCTTCTTCTCGAAGAAATTCTTTTGCCCACCAGTTCCACTTCGTACTAGGTTTGGAAATATTTCATTTATGCCATGAACTTAATGATAATCGAAAAACGCGCTTTAAATTACGTTAATCTTACATCAGGTGGCACAGTAGAAATATTAGGGATGTGTGAGCATCCTTCTATGCAAAAGTATTAGCTCCCTTCTTCTCGAAGAAATTCTTTTGCCCACCAGTTCCACTTCGTACTAGGATTTGAAATATTTCATTTGGGCAATTTACATAATGATAATCGAAAACGCGCTTTAAATTAGGTTTATCTTACATCAGGTGGCACAGTAGAAATATTAGGGATGTGTGAGCATCCAATGGTAAACATCACTTCAGAATGACCGGAACAAAATCTGTTCCAATAATGCATCTGGGGTACGCACTGTTACATATTTTCACGCTAACTAAGTTTTAATGAAACCTTTAATGATTTAAAAACGGGAAAATAGCTAATTTTTTCTCACGATGAAAATGATTAGGTCATATTTCCCCATAAGATGCGATATGTACATTTCCAAAGTGAACTGATCCTTTTCCGTAATCTCCTCTTTGTTTATCGCTGCCAGAGTCTTCTTGTAAGTGAGAATTAAGCAGGCGCCTATTTATAAATTAAACATTAAGATTAAAGCGCTGGACAGTGTCTAATTACTAATTAATTTCTCACAATACCTCCCAACTCTATATAATGTCTTTTGATCTCGGAAGCAACTACAGAATATGGTAATCCCTCATGAGCAGGGATTAATGCGATGGTGTTGATATGCATTGTTCTCTCCTCTGTTCTGGTGGGTCCATCAAACAATTCATTTTTCCGGCCTGAAAAATCAAATTTATTACAACATTAAAATTCATTGATTTCTTTATCGATACGAAAGCGTTTTTATCCTAAATAGATTTGAGTTACTTTTCTCGCCGTGTTTAACCAAAAAGTCTAGCATGACTTGTGCAGCACTGGCGTGATTGATGACAATGTGACGTAAAAGATCGTTTGGAATTTTTATGAATTCAGTGTCTCTTATCACGACACAAGTCTTGCTTCTTCGTTTGGCTTGTAAGAGGGAATCGCTCAAACCAATCCAATCGTTTTGCTAAAAAGGAAACCCAAACCAGGGGCAAAGATTTTAAATAAGGTGTTTTTTAAATTAAAAAAAAATTAATAAATGCTGACCATACTTTGTATTCTACAATGGACTTCTGTTGTGTCTCCGAATCTAGTTCGTATGCCCTCGCACGACCGCTCAATATTAGGTAAGAGTCGTTACACATTTGCTCCTTGCTAAATCAAAATTTACCATGAATTATTCTATCGCTCATCCTACAAATTATAAGGACTAACTTAGACTATAAGTATTTACTGATAAATATACTGTCCCTCCTTTGCCATACTCCATTCCATTGCAAAGTCCATGGCACGCACCAACGGTGACATTCTCGAAACGGTCATGTACACAATTGGAATTATAGCGAACGGTTTTCTCTCCAAAAGCCTTGATAAAATTATTTAAAACAAAAACTGGTGAAAACCGTTATTTTCTACTTATAAATAAAAGTGTTTTAAGTACTTTAACTTACTCTTGTAAAGCAGTATGGTCCATTGTGACAACAACTGACCTCTCAATGCATCTAAAGAAGAGTACGTTTGAATATCCAAGAATACCAGTTAACCCTCCAACACCTTCACCAGAAACGATTCGTATGAGCGGTTCTGAGATAATTCGCTCCGGTCGAGGTTTTCTCCGAGCTTGTTTCTCCATTGGGGTAAGGTTAGATTTCAAGTGGAACTCTTCAATTTTTCCTACGTAGACGAACTTGTAGGCTGTAATCTTTTAAAAATTGATTGTATAATTTGGATAAAGATAAAACTGATTTCAAAGAAATATGCAATTACTCACTGGTTGGTTTAGTACCGACTGTCTTATAACGTCAATATCTGTGCTTTCTTCTTCAGGTTCCAGTAACATTACTTGACACCGGGCATTTAGAAAGTCGAAATCATCAATTTCCAGGAAATCCATGAAGCTTTGTATTGTTTCTTTTCGCAACTAAACAAGAAGGATTAATATTTCAGTAATGAATCTCAGGGTAACTTAATGTTTCACGACTTTTTGTAATCAGTACAAGAGTCGGTATTGGCATTCCCGGCCATGGCAATGTCACATCTTCAGGTGGGTCAAATAAAGGTTTAGCATCTACTGAAGACATCATATTGGTCAATCGCATGGCCAAGTGCAGAATTTGGTATTGGAAGCGATACCCTGATTCAAGCATACGCTTCACAGCAGAGACCACAGTCTCCGGATGTCTCATAAGAAAATCCTTCATCGCCGCTACTGGAAATATAAGCACTTTAGTCGTGGTCAGTTTGGACACAGCGTGTATTGACTGGATTGGTCTGGCATAGCCCTAATGTCAATTTGCGAATGTAATAATACCAATCACTTTTACGAAGAAGAGATTCATCAACGATATAATCAGACTAAAACGAGCTTACCGCAATTGCATCAATTATCGAGAACAAAGAGCCTATTTGACCTCCCGCAAGAGTAGTCTGTATCCGAACATATTCATTAAATGGACCGACACGGTTAGAAAAAATTTCTTAAAAAGAAAGCATATCAGAATTTCTCGATTTTATTGCCCCAATCAAATGTATGCATGACTTCAATTGTTGTATGTCCTCAAACTAAGCTTTTACCTATGGCCCCATGGATTACAATATACATCTTGTCATCTAAGCAAAGTACAATCTAAAATTATATTATATGCATAGCTATTAGCTATATATTAAATTATTTTATAATTTGCGATTTGAGACCTGGATCTCCGGAGCGTATAAGGCTTTGATTACTTCGAAGTAATAAAATGGAGCAGAATTTGTAAAGCTCCTCGTAAGCGCCAGGGGGTAAATAACCCAAAAGACTAATTAAAACCAGAATCATCATCAATTTCCAGTTAATTTACGAATAATTCCTTAAATCCTATAAAAACCATGTTTATAACCTCATGTATCTGCAGAAAAGCTCAAATTCTTGGTTCTCCCCACTCAAATCGTTATACCATCCAATGGGCATGATCAAAGTGGGATCCGTAACCTAGTTTAAAATCGACATTGTCACTGACCGATGGTCAAGTAATATTTAAAAAATCAAAGTCATATTTACGGGTCTGTAGCTCCAAACTAAAGGAATGTCTTTAGGATCATAAGCGGTTAAATCAAACTGCTCGTAAAACTCTATTGGAGTGTATTGAATCCCATCACGGAGACACTTCTCCACGTTTAAAGGAATCGCAAATTTTTCCAGTGCATCTTCATCGTCATGCAGGCATCTAGTGTAGCCCAGCCTCCCAAATGGTACTTCAGGCTCTACTTCGCCAGTCCAAACTATGAATGTCCTACAGAGTTTAAACTTTTCCATACAATACTCCGCCAATTTGTTTATCGGCCATTGGACCAGTTTGTTCAATGGAGTTTCTCTCACGCAGATGTACACTGAAGTCCCAATCAATATGAATTTGAAGATTGGCTCAGTTTTCCATCTCTGTGAAATCCGTGAAATGAGTGTTTGTATGAAGGAATTTTGGTAGACTGCAGTTTTCACTCCTTTGGATATGGATGATGGAGAGATTGTTCGTTCCATTTTGAAAATACAACTGGTCAGGAGAAGATCAATAGGCCAAGCCAAGCTAGAACTTTCCAATGGGTTACTGAGTTCGTGTTGCGTGCTTAACTTTCCCTTCCGGAGAAAGTATACGCTGATTTCTAGAGTTCTGCATTGATTTAATAAATTCATCATCCATGGATACGTTTTACGGTTGGGAAAAAGATGTTCCAAGGTTGCTGCTTTGATCATTTTGCGAAGCAATAAGCATAGATTTACTGTATTTCTCGTAGAGGGGAAAAACTTTTAGGAACTGATTCAGTTCCATCAAGAACCTAACTGATTTTATAGTTTTTTGCGCTTTTTACGAAAAGTTGCAGGTGCAAAACTGACTTTTACTTAGTTTGAGAAGAAAAAATCAGAAAAATGTACAACCTGCCAACTTACAAGACACCGCCGAATAGGTGGTACATTCGGGAAAGTAGACCTTATGACTTCCTTTACGGTATTCAAACAAGAAAAATGAATTATATCACTTTTCATGGTTTATGTTTCGATAACCTGTTCAGGAGGAAATTTTTGGGTTTTAAACAGATTCCACCTATACGGTTCCATCAAGGGCTGACTTTCTTCAATCCTTGCGATTTGGCGTTCAATCGGGAGCCAGACCGGTAGGAAAGTGTATCAACATAAACTTTAAAGCTTATCTTTTTGACCAATTAAATATTTTTTGAAATCACAGAAAATTCGTCCAGTGGATGATTCCATGTTCAGTGCTATCAAGACTCAGCCAAGGAACATGGTTTGCTTAAGTCAGTTAAAACCCGGCGTAGTAGATAATTTCATGCCGGAGTATGACGTGAGGGGGTAAACCAAAATTGCTAAAAGTTTCTAATTTAGATTTTAATACTATAATCCACAGTGGTCATTATTTAAATAAATACATTTTTTTCAGAATGCCCATAATTCCAGCAGATACTGGACCTCTTTGTTACCCACGTTTGGTAGATGACGTCACTGGTGCTAACCGAGCCAAATACGCTATAAAGTGAATACAACTTAATCAGACTAAATCTGTTTTTAAAACAACTTTCAGCACTTTAAAAATCAACTTTTAATTTCTCCAGATACGGACAGCCTCTTTATAAAGTGAGCACAACCGAATTCGAATTTAACCAAGAGGATCAGCTGCAGAATCTGTATGACAAGTCAAAACGGACCGTAAACCGTTCTATGCAAACGGACTATAGAGAATCGGAATGTCAAACAGATCCATATTCCCCTCCTTACGTTTTACCTTACGCAGGTCCACCTAATCATGGAGGAATTTTTTAAGCATTTTCACTGAACCCACAACTTTTAGTTTAGAAGTAGATTCTAACCACTTCTCTTTAACTTATTGCAGGAGCTTATCCACAACTATTGGCTTTGGGTAAGACATCACATAATTCATGACTATTTGAGACATGTAAAGTCAAAAGTCCCTCCTAATTAAAATTGGTGTATTACCTCAAGTGAAACTGACATGGGAGAAAGGACTTCCATTTTCACTGGACGACATAGTCATAATCGAACGTGCCCTCTCAAAGCGCATTTTGGAGTATGTGGACCGAGAAGTTGAGGATGAAAAAGATTTTGAGAAAAGAATCAAGCTCATGGAAGAGCTAGAGGCGCAGCAATGGGCAGATCGAGAAAAGGCATAAAAATGAACTTTGAAAGAATAATGATATCCAATTGTAGTTTGTAAAAGATCATTTAAAATTATATTTAGGAACTGGACAGATTATGCCAAAGGAAAATCGAGCTTACTACACGCTTACTCCAAGAATATTCTTCTCGAGTGGCGAACGAACATACTTTACGACTGGAAAGGCTTCATAGTCAATTGAAAGTGAAGGCCCAAGAAAACTTTCAGAACATAAAGCATCAGTATTTTAGAGGTGCAAAAAAAATTTCTTGAAGCTACTATTACAATTAGTGCTATCTTAAATTAATGGCATTCTGGCTTCAACGCAGATTTGAGAAAGCTGGAGAAAAAATATCTACACAAACGTGAACCAATCAAGAGGGACATTATCAAGGACTATACCGAGTTTGACTCAAGAGTGTACGCCCCTCTAACTCGTAATGGAGCTGGAGTTGATATGCTTGGAGAAGAGCCTACGGAATTCACTTGGAACATGCATGACTTTGAATGTACGTAAATGTACCAACTTTTTCGGGTTAAAGAACATGTACATAAACTGTATATTTGATCGTTTTCTTTTCGAAAGGTCTGGACAAGATTACAAATGAGCCTACATTCATCAAACAAGAACTTACGTTTGATGTTGAGCGCTTCAAAGATAGTCTGGAAAAGTGCAGACCTACTGGAAGCTTGAAGCGTTTGGAAAAGAAATTAGAAGATATTTATTTGTCCTTTAAAGGTAATTTCTGTGTTACTATTCTACTGTATAGATTTTTAATTAATCTTTACTTTAATTATTGAATAAAGGATCAGGAATGAAATCGAAGGAACAACTGAATTACTTGAACCGTTTCGGTCACAGGACGGATAGTTTTATGAGACCTGATACTCCAGAGGTGTACATACATGAAGATAAAGAAGTGGAATTGAGGAAGCCTCATGTAGTCCTCTTGCAAAAGATTGCTCGCGGAAGGACAATCCAGAAATTGGTAATATATTCGCTTTGAAAATATTTGATTAAACTATAACTAAAATTATTCAAAGTGGATTCCATTTTTATACTTTTAGATTCGTAATGAGATTGATAAGAACATGAATGAAATTCTTGGATTGAAATTGATGTTCGATATGGATCCCAACTGTCAGCGTATGGAAGAAAGCCAGTTGCAGAAACTTATGGCAATGAAGAAAAATGCTGAGGTTGAAGAGAACCGGGTAATATGAGACTACACTATTATGGGCAGTTAAATTAATAAAAATGTTTAGTGAAAGTTAGCTTTTATTAAATTGGTATGTAATGTTTATAGGATACTCCCGTGGAAGGGGTCATGGGTCATTTGGAAGGAGAGACCCTGGCCAAGATGATAGACTTCCTAGACAAAGAAATGGTACGACTCCTAGACGAGCGTAAGATCCACGCTTTGATACTTTTAGCAGAGCGCGAAAGAAAGATGAAGGAAGCGGAAGAAGGAGGTCGTCGTTTCCTAGAAGAAGAAACTAGACGAGCAAACGATGAAATCTTCAAACAGGTCATTGAAACAAACAAAATATTTTTGATTCAGGACTTGATGTCATGTCATGTCACGAAAGTATCCAAATAATTTATTTTGTTGGAGTAGCTCACTGGTATACATCAAGCTACAGTGGACATGTATTTGGAAGATGTCTTCTTAGACAGTTGCGATCGTGTGGCAGATGATCAATCAAGAATGTACGTTGCAGAAACTAGCAACGACTTTGAATGACGCTTTGTATTCTTCAAGACATGCGTAAGTTTTAAAAAAAATTATGCAACACTATAAAAAATTTAAAAGACAAGAAGGTATTTACTCCCTATCCCAAATTGCATATAGGATAACGGACTTTGAACAAGAGGAACTTGCAGCAGACCTTGTATCCAGTTTCATGATGCCCGAACTACACCGCTTGTACCATAACAGCCGCGTGGACGCTGCAGGAGCTCGCTACACTAAAGCATCGGAACAAGTGGTAGATGCTATTTTCAGTGCTCATCCAGTTACCAAGACGATTATAGATAAATTGGAGCCCATAGTGGATGACCACTTGATGCGTAGTACAGCAGCTTTGGATGGAGGTGTGATCGCCGTAAACGAGATAATACAGCGGGCGGTAGAGCGTGTTATGATAATAGATTCTATAAAGAAGAAGGAAGAAGCTAGTAAACATAGAGATTCTCCTCATGAGGAAAGTACTTCCTCCAAATCACAAGACGCACATGAACTGGAAACTACACATCCTGAGCAAACAGAAACTCAGATATCAGAAACTACTCCTGAACCCAAATCCACCGAGGTCACTTTTGCCGAGCCCACCATTAATCGTAGGACTAGTTCAGATAGTGATCAATTTGACTTTGAATTTAGACGTCAACCTGCCCTATCATTTGTTGCACCTACTTTACCCTTGCTGGAAGAAGGAGAGTTGCAAGAGGGATCTGATGATGTCTTAGTCAAGGAAGACAAAGAAGAGGAGGAACAAGAGGAGGAGGAGGAGGAGACTATAGCTGAGTTGGAAGAATCACAACGAACCGCAGCGGACAGTAAAGCTCTAGATGAGGTCGAAGAAGTCAAAGTAGAGGAAGAAGAAGAACCAGAAGATAAATCGGAAGAATCTTTACCGTCGTACACCATCTGTATAGATGATGACGTAGTAAGAAGACTCGCAGCTAAGTCTGTACAGATCGCGCATGGCACCGAACCAGGTCAATACGTCGAGACTACTTTCGTCGGGGCTAAGGCCACAATGGACGAAATATTTGACGACGTTAGAAGGAGAGTGGTACCTCCCAGAATGGATGACTCTGCTTCGGATGCTACTTTATCCGATGACACTGATGACTTAACTGATTTAAAATCTACACAGAATTCGAAGCATTTTAATTTTAACTGAAATAAATTTTCAAAAAAATTCTCCTTCTTTTGAAACTGAACTATATATTTTACAGAAAACGTCCTATTTAATTAAAATTAAAAATCAGTCTTTTAAAAAATTACAAATTATTAAAAAATGCTCTGCTCGTCGACTTATTTAATCGTAATAAAATGTTGTAAAATTATATCGTCTTTTTGTATATTTTATAAAAAACAGTTAATACAAGGCCTTTTAACTAATGCCACAAGAACGCCACAGTTTCCGTCATTTGTATAAGTTTGAACATCTTAAACTTAACTTAGTTAAGTCTTAGCAATCTAGCAGAGCTATGCTTTCTGAGCCCAACACGGGGTGATTGGCTTATAGGAGTCCTAGTTAGTTTATTTCCGCTTCTGGATTTCGAGGATTTCCGCTTGGGCGTCGGTTGATCTGATGTGTTTCCTGTTGGACCGGAAGCTGCAGCATGTGGAGCACTTAAATCTGCACATGATAATATATAATGATAGATTAGTAAATGGAAATAGTTAATCTACATATCTAATCATGGTTTTTTTGTTTTATTTTACCATTAAGTTTACTCATCTCTTTAAGCAGTTCACGATCACGACTGGATTCAGATGAATCTCCCGGGGCGTTTTGAGAAACAACCAAAGTTGACTTTTCTTCGTTATCTGGAAATGTTTGCAATTAAAATTTAAGTTGTTAGTATCATGTAAGTTGTTACTTACATGCTTAATGCCTTACTTATAGTTTCGGAGCTACAATCTGATCCCTGGGATTGTGGAGGATTTCGATACTCTTCAAAGTTGCTTACTTCAAGTTCTACGAATAGGTCGTCCCTATAGGAGTCCTCGTCAGGGAATTCGCCCATCACTACCTGTTCTTGCTCTGGTGACTTTATTGGACTCGGACTCCCATCCTTACTAAACTTAAGTAGCTTCCTTCGCGAAAGGGAAGTGTCGTCGATCTCCTCTTTACCATCAAAAAGTATATCACTGTTTTCAAAAATGCTAGCTTCCAGGTTTCCCCTCCTAAGACCTGCTCTTCCGCCTTCTCTGGTAGTCCGGGGGGTGGTATTGTTAACTTGCTTTAGCGGAGCAACGTTTTGACCATTCAGGGGTGTCGAGGTCAAAGGGAATGGAGATTTTTCTCCAATTACATCATGTGACACGTCAGTCTTAGCTTGTAGCTGCTCCACTTGTTGGGAACATTTTATCAAAAATGAGTCGCTTAAGGAGTCGTCGAATGGAAACTCGCAACTCATATCCAGAACTGGTTCAGGGGGAGCTGAAAGAGGTGGTTTAACATCGCTATTGCTCCCTAAAATCCAAAGTTATGTAAAACAGAAATTTCAAATGCTTTACTTAAAACTGTTAATTTAATCAAGTCAAGTTTTAATTACCTTTTTTAGCAAAGCCTTTTTTGGCTTCCAGTATGTTCGTTAGGAGACCTGATTCCTCTTCCTTTGCTGAATCCGAGTCCTTTGGTCGCCTCTTTCTGGAAGCTGCCATGTTGACAGTGGGCGAGCACTGGCTTTCAGAGGCCGATTGGCTTGAGACATTGAGCGATTGTGGTAAATCAACTGCACATAGTAAGTAGCAAAGCAAAGAAAGAAACAAATAAAAAAATAAGTTCAAGTTTAAAACTTAAGTATCTTTAGTAAAGAAAGCCCGAATTAAATAACTATACTAAACCATAAATCATAAAAACTAACGTTCATCTTGGGACAAAAGAGAGTCATAGAATCCAAGACCAGGTTTATCTAGGGATTCTAGATACGCATTTCGTCTAGCCCGACCCACGTTAATGCCCTTTTCGGCCATAAACGCCAAAGTGGGCTTTTGATGTTGCTTACCTATTGCAGGCCTTGGAGAGATACCTTTGAATTAGAAAAATTAATCCATAAAGTTTGAAAGTCGAACTCTAAATCAAATCTTCATACCAAAGTTTTATCAATTTTATCAAATCAATCTGGACTGATGACAACAATTTCTACCTATGCGTGGTTTACTGATCGCTGCAGTTGAACAACGTCCATGACCTTGGACTGGAGAGGGATTGTCGACCACCCTATTCCTAACTCTTCCAGAAGTACTGCTGGCACCAGCATCTGGGTTGTTTCCATTCAAAACACTGCGTGCTCCTCCAAGACGATAACCTTCAGCATGGGATAATTTAACTTCAATACTCTTCTTCTTAGTTTTATTTTCCCTCCATCCTAAGCTATTGCGATTGGGGTCAGCCGTAGCAGCCATCCGGAAAGGATAAGCTACTGTCTTGGTCATTTTAATTGTGATTGTACTCTAATTTCTTTTCAGTTTGTGCTGCCACTACATTAAAAATATATTCTTTTAATTCACAACTGGGCCGAATGTCTCTGATTTTAACTCAAAAGAGCCACTAACACGAGCAAATCAAAAATAATAGCA
>JAANSQ010002583.1:0-11652 GCA_036850885.1 Lepidocyrtinus dapeste | reverse complement strand
CAATTGCACTGTCACGTTTATTTTCGGTTGCATGCATTCTTACCTGTTCAAAGCGTGTATATTTTCATTTATTCTAAAACATTAGTAAAAATACGAATTAATTTAATTACAATTACCGAGAAATAAATACATTCAATCAAGTATCAGAATCAGAGATTCATCGAATAGTGGTTGTGATTAGTTTACATTCCGTTGACTATTTTTAGTATTAAGTGTGTCAGAGCTGATAAACTTTAGGCGGGTTTTAAAACTTTTTCATTCTCATATTAAGATATGAACCGCTTAAAACTTGTGATAAATTGCCAAACGGACATTAGCGATTTATGATGTGACAACCCTTTCAGTTGCGCCTAAAAATTTATATTACCCTAAGGATTTTTCGAAAGCCGCAATCAACACCTGGTAAGTGTTTGAATAACATGTAATCTGATTATAAAAACAGGCGACAAATTGTTCAAGTTGACAATGAGTTTACTCATCTCTCTGATGATATCTTACGCTTCAACCCATTGTCTCGCGATTGTATTGCGATGCATCGCCTATGTAGAACCTTTCCGCTGTATGATTTTATTGTCTGAAACTGAATTCAAATGTACACAGGCTTGTGAAGGAAAAAAAGGTGCTACATTGCATCTTCTTGAAAAGAATATTCGCTGGTTTTTACCCAGAGAAGATCGTTTTTCATGGAATACGTCTCTGTCTCGATTGTCTCTTGACTCTTAACAAAAATGCTTTGCTTGTTTTTATGGCATTTTGATGACTTTTATAAAGTACAAAACTTACTATTTAGCAATCGTTCTAAGGAGGCATGTGCGAAGTAGTTCTGAGCTTTCTTATTTTCTCATTCCATCATTATTATAGTGATTCACAAGCAAATTTTACGAGACATTTTTATTACCTAGAACGAACCATGTGAGTTAATGACTACTTCAGTTTTGTTCAAGATCTACGATTTAAAATCATATAATGCCATGTACACATGAAAACTCAAGAATGAATCTCCAAAATTATGCGAAACGATTTGCTGTCCCCTACTTTGACTCGTTGAACTATATTTTCTCCTTCCAAAGTTATATACCTTTTCATATTCTGAAAGTCCATCAACAACTGCTTCACTGAGGGTCGTAATGTGGAGCGCTATATCACGAACATTTTTTTACTTCTTAAGTGCCTGTTTGATACCTATTTTTGTTAGGAATTTTTACTTATTTGGCCATTTTTCTTATTTTTCACCCCAAAGAGTTTGCAAAATCGTTTTTGTAAAATACCTAGAAACAAAAATTGGTAAGTGTTACAGACAGCCTGATTTAATATGCGTCTGTAGTTTAGTTTTTTATCTACATGTTATCATACTTGAGCAATTTACAATTTAATGACTTGATGGCGATGTTGTACTTGAAAATTCCACTTTTGTTTACTGAGGAAGCCAAAAATTCATGAACGAAGTAACAACTCTTGATGCCTCCAGTTAATAGTTTGTATAAAATCTAGCGCTTACGGCTTGGTAGAATTGGCTGTTTCGTTTCTCATATTGTTCGCTTCTATGATGTTTATTACCCTTTTCGTAATTTTCTCTAAGAATACAGAGAAAATTCATATTATCCGCACAGCGCATGCGACATGATTTCGGTCAAATGACACAGTAAAACCGTCAAGATCGTGATCGTGAGTGAGGGGGAGCAAATTTCCTTCTACTAGTCATATGTAAATTGCTAACAAGCATGGTGAATAACTATGAAACGCAAGAGCAGAATAGTAAATGATAATGAAATCCAACAACAACCAAAAAACAAACGAATTTCTTCGCTGAAGAACCAAAGTTATTTTTCAACTGGCTGTATCCAAAAAGCGACCAAATTGTACTGTATTTCGAATTGTCGCATTTGCTATCCCCTAATCCCGTCATGAAAATTCATTTCTACCATGTCAAGTAAGCCATGGCTTATGCAAAAAAGCTAACTGTAATTCGTATAGAACTTTTTAAGCGTTGCACTCAATGGAAGAGTCAAATCTAGTACGCTAAGCGTTTTCTGTTTGCCACTAGATGATCTAGATAACAAACATTTATTGTCTCACGACAATGCATATTGTGCATGATTTCAGCAATTCTGAAAACCGTTAAGCTATAAAATTGATTTTTTTGGAGGGACTGTAAAGTCACGATAATATTCATCGTCGTAATGAAATCAAGAGTATATTAGAAATAGCCTATGTGCATGCCAGTTTTTTCTCTTTTACACGACACACAATTTTCTCATTTGTGGTTCAGTTCATTTTTAGAAAACCTGAAAAAGGCACAACTCAACGTTTCTGTCTCGTCTCGCATTAACTTCGACACAAATATTCTCGTTAGAGATCATTGCCTCTTCAATTAATAATGACGATGCATAATTCGCAAAGGTAAATTACTTTATTGTTATATTCAAATTCAATCTGAGATACCAATTTTCATACAGTTTTCTATTTTTAGCATGATTTCATTGGTCTTTTACGTTTATGCTCAGCGGCTCCAAGAGCTTAAGTAAATGTAACGCATCCTGGCATCGTGCTCGTACATAAGCTTATTTTTATACGTCAAAAGCTTTATAAATTTACTAGACGTTCAATCTGTCTCTTCTTTTGCGATATCCTTTTCACTATGCTAATGAGGCACTTAATTGCATTTAGGTACGTAAATATACAAATAAGACTATAAGGGTTTATGATTTATAATATGCAACGAACGTATGCATATATACATTAAGTTAACTCTATAACATAGTAGGTCTAATGAAGTTGAGAACATCTCGTTGCCATTAATTTGTATTAATACTGTATTTATCATTTTACCAACTCTTTAAATTTAAAAAAAAAACAGGAAATTGCTACTCGTGAATTTTAATGACTGAATGATGCATTTAACGACATGTAGAACTTAAATAAGAAATTGGTATAATTTAATAAATTAGCAAGAGCTTAATATAATCTAATTTAAATGAGGAAGTATTGTGCATTGATTTTGTACATTTTATTAATAAATAATGAATATTTTCTCGACATTTTCTCTTAACTGCAGTACTTGTATCATCTAAGGCTACGGTTCTTATATTGTCTTGAGCAAGCACATCACGTCTCTTACAGAGAAAGCTCTATTGAAACACTCTCCTCAATCCAAACATTTCTCAAGGAAGTGACTCAAGACTCCTTCTTGTAAAACATCAAGATCATTGTCAGTTTATGTTACGCTTTACTTGCTCATTAGAACTCTAACAATTTGAACAACATGTTGTGATTGTGATTTCTGCAATGTTTTCACTTGTTCGTTTGGTGGATTTTTTTCCCACGCACCTTGTGCCAAACGTTGATAACTTTCGTTTTTTTTATTTATTTCTTCCTCCCGACTTAATTAGATCCTAAGTCTTCTCTTCTGGTCAAAATTTATTGCCAAGTTTCAAAAGAAGATCCCGTATTTTGCCTAGTGTACCTTTTTCATTATACCACGATACAAAAGCCATAGGAAAATTGAAGCAATGTTATTACGAAAACGTGTATAATGCAAGAATGTTTCACCCTACTTCGTTGGTTCAAGTAGGCAGGTCTGCCTGCGTTCATTCTAAGAATGGATTTGAACTTACGATTTGCATGAGCTGAACTGGTTCAGTAGAGCGCTCTCACGACTACGCTGCGGTATTCATGTCGCTTAGAATGCTGCGGCAAAATTAACTGTCTGTTTGATTCGCGATCGCGTCCTGCTTGTCACGTTGTTATCGTGGGGGAAAAAGGAAAAGAACCGCTGTCTTTTCTGACTCAGACAGTAATTTGATCCTTTGAAGTATAAGTAAACCACATGCTTTACCGCACGTTATTCGAAATTCGAACCGTGTTTTCATTTCGTCTGACTCTGTTCATGCTAAACAATGTACCTACGTGTAATGGAAGTAGCTTTATCTTCTTCTTGCCGCTTTTAAGTCTTATTTGAGTCTTTGTTACCTAAGGGCAATTTTTCCACAAGTTAATAAAATTTGTGCTTTCAATGTCCGAAAAATGAATGGTTGACAAGGTCAATTCGTTCAACATTTCATTCACTTTTAAAGTCTTTGTTACCGTTCCCTGTAGTGAAACAAAACTATCAAACCGATCAAAAGCATTTTCTTAGCACAGAAATGTCTTCAAGTTACATGAATATGGTACCGACAGGAAAGTTTCGTTAGTAATAATAAGAGCCAAATTTTGAGCTGAACAACTTGATGCAAGTATGGCGCATGTTTGTCTTACCAATTTACCACAAAGGGTAAATTTGATCTTTACTTTTTTAAGTACATGAGGCGTATTTCCTGTGGCTACCCCTCTGAAACTATAACCGAATCAAAATAAATACAATCCGCATGTATTTCTTCTCCCGAAAACTGATAGCAGATATTTTATCAGGTGAAGCGAATGCTTGATGATGTACTCACATAAAAAACGACTTTCAATATGTTACGTACATGATAAATCTTTCCAATATCTTTTTATCTGCAAGATGAAACGCAATAGATTAATTTCTTAAGACCGGACCTAAACCTAACCTAACCTTTTAAAATTTCAATCCACAAAAGCATCCTAATCCCAAGCTTTTCATTTACAGAAGCGAGAGGTCTCAGAGAACTCAACTCCGATTGCTTCAAAAATGTATCAATTAGCATGTAAAATGCTCCCAAATAAGCACAATTTTCAGTAATAAAACAAATTCAAGTTTATTTCGGAATCGTATACCTTCCTATGTACACTTTTGACTCATCTCTGGACCACCACGTTTTCATTTAAAGCTAGCTAATCAAATAAGAATTGAAATCATCTGGAGAATATTTATGTCATTATAATGCAGAAGTTTTAAGAAAAAAGATCATCATAAATTATGTGAGTGATTCATTTAGTAAATACTGCAGAAGACATGAGTTAAGTTAAAGAGCTAGCTTACAAAAAATTCTAATGGATTAAAAGTGTTCATTGATAAAACAAAAAATGTTAAAATCCTTCATCAAGGTATCGCGTTGCATCTACCTGGGTTCACTCTCCGAACATTTCTTTTTTTTTAAAGTAACACCACATTATCTTTGCTTCAACGATTCCGTGAGTATTATGTGACTCTTTATCCTCCATGATGCACGTTACACATAATAAACTACTTCTGACATGACTGGAAACGAACATCAAGACTGCGGAGAGTAATATGGGTAATAATAAGCATAATAATCACTTTTTAGAAGTACACAAAACTTTAGTGTGCATGATGACTGAAAAAGCAGTCACCTGTAACGAATTAGGCATTTACTTTTATTGCATCTGTTTTCCCATGCTATTATTCACCGTAGCTGGCAGTTTTACCATTGTTCCTACGTGGAGCTTCTACAAATTCACTTTACCAGAAAATTATTCCCTTTTTTCAAATCACATCCTTCCATGATCATTATATTTTTATCAACACATCCAGCAGGATCATAACCATAAAATAGTTGCAGCAAACATCATGAATATGACGATGACGCTATAGTATTAGTGTGAATGCGGGAATAGGATGAATTGTGTATTTCCTCTGGCAATATGCTCTAAATATTGCATTTTGTTTCTCTAAAACTTAAGCTGGTTAAAAAACCTGTGACTCCTTTTCAGGTTAATGTTTTAACGAGGAAAATTTTCATCTAAAGTGTTCTTCCCTTGGTTCTGGTTTTACGACATAATTATCATCATTATTTCGAATAAAGCTTTTGGCTTTTACAACGCCCTTTCCACATTCAACTGCGAAAGTGTCCCTTCACTCCTAAATTGGCGAGTGGTATATAAATGCATAGTGCACAAGTCAAAGCGGTGTCAACCAAGACCGTATATGCTGATTGACCGAGCACTCAGATATAAGAATATTATCCTTTATTATTAATTAAATAACCTTCCACTTAACTACAAAGACAAAATTATCTTCATAATACTGCTTATTATTTTGATATAAGCAGCTTTATCTCAAGTGTGAAAGTGGCTCTGTGAATCTAAACGTTTATATTAGTAACTCGCTAACTTGAGTTCACTTCTGTGCGAACCGCTATATCTTTTGTTTTATTCGTTGTGTTCTTTCCGCCTCAGCGCATCATGTC
Organism: Lepidocyrtinus dapeste; assembly: GCA_036850885.1. NCBI lineage: Eukaryota > Metazoa > Arthropoda > Collembola > Entomobryomorpha > Entomobryidae > Lepidocyrtinus > Lepidocyrtinus dapeste. The sequence continues at coordinate 5,545 of JAANSQ010002583.1, read as the reverse complement.
ATTCAAATACGGCAGTGCGGTGGGCAAGGTGTGACTGCAATTATTAATTATGCAGTAATATATAATTTCGTATTTGCATACCTTCATATTTTATAGTTGGACCAAGTCAAGACTATTTACTACGCCTTTCGTTATGGTAATGATTATACGTAATCATCCGTAAATCCAACCAATGCAGTGCTGTTTTAGTATAGTAAATAAAAAATATACAATGAAGCAAACGATGATGCGATTTTTAGCAATTATTTGTTTTCTTTATTGAGTGTCTCAGTAGGCATTTTAAATAATTAAGATCTTCGTGTTTTGTTAACATCTTATTTACAATTGACAATGCCTCATGTTAGAACTTACAGGGCCAAAATTCTATTAAGCAGCGACAATGGTGAAGACTAATCAACCGCAGCACTTTGTTAAATGCAAGGTTCGTTAGTTAGAAGTTATCTTAGGTTAGAAGTGGCTACCTTCTGGCTAATTTTCCCATTTCATGCCCTTAACATAAGGAACATATTGGATGCATATGTGTGTAATTCTACGCGGCTTCCTCTTCTAATCAGATTAGACGATGATGATCTTCATCGATTGTAATTTATGGCTTGAAGGAATTGAGAAGGAAAAACAATTTTTGTATTGCACTTTTCACTCGTAGCAGAGGCCTCTATAGCCTGCCAAAATCTTTGCCATTGTTATATTATAAATAATGTTAGAAATTATAAAAGTGCCTGCAATGGTTGCAACGTTTTGTTGATGTGCAAAACACCTGTTAGCATTATCAAAAATTAAAATAGGAAGCTAGAAATAAGGATGAATGGGGTGCGCGCATCTTTTAGGTTGGGCAAACTAATAAGGTATGTACATAATGTTATAATCTACATGGTCAAACATGAGTGGTGTGTAAAAATGCGTCGCCATAACTGCTAAATGTTAGGACATTGGTGCGTTTCGTGGCAAATTAGTTAAATTACCCAAATTATTCAGTCCAAATTAGCATATGAACCACTCCTCTAAACGAAAAAATAAGTCTAATATCACCAGAAAAGAGGGCTTATAAAAGGGGCAAGATGAGTCATGTTGTTTTGTTAAAAATATTACATATACTCATATACATGCATACGTAATATTCTTTAGAATGAATAATGTTCTGCAATTAAAATATACTCTAATTTTAAAGTTTAGATAAAATTTAATGGAAATTTTTAGAGCCCATTTTATAATCAAACAACCTAGATAAATATCAAGAAAAGCATATCGCTGCAACATGGAATCCGAGGTAGCTAGTGAATAAAAAAAGCTAGGAACACTAGGAAGATGGTACATTAAGGGAAAAATTGGAAATATTACAGCGATTTATACTTGTTCGCGGATTATAGATGTTCAAAAAATTAACAAAGTTTGGTTTTTGCTCACTTATTTCTTATTTGCCTACCTACTACTGCATAGTAACCTACTTTTCTACAAAATTCTATAAATTTTGTTTGATATAAAAAGAGTTGATTTTAACAATAAAACTTATTATGCAATTCATCTATAAATATTGGCGTGATTTTAACGAAAGAAAGCGGTGAATAGAAAACTTTTTAAATAATATGACTTCTCATAATCTTTTCTGAATTATCGGTTAGTCATGACTTTTGATGAAAGTTTCGTTTCAAAGTAATGCTTAATAAAAGTTGTTGTCACAAATTAGAAGAAAATTGTTGGTGTGGCAAACCTATTTTTATGCAAAAAGTACAAGGAAAAGAGCTTAAAAGAAACCTGCATAAATTTTTCATGAAAAAATGCACTATTCGCTATCGCAAGGTCTGAATAGCTGGGATACAAATTAGAAGAAAATTGTTGGTGTGGCAAACCTATTTTTATGCAAAAAAGTACAAGGAAAAGAGCTTAAAAGAAACCTGCATAAATTTTTCATGAAAAAAATGCACTATTCGCTATCGCAAGGTCTGAATAGCTGGGAAGGTTTTCAGAAAATGCATTAGCATATGTGGGCAATCTTAAATATTATTCGCGGTGAAACTTTTGTCAGAGTACACAAATCTATCGATGATAAACTTGTTAGCTTTAATTTAACCTCTTTTTTCGAAAGATCTGTTATGTCCTAGGATTTCTTAGCGAAACAAAAAATAATGTTTCTTTCTTTTTTTTTGCCGAGAAATGGGTAATGCAAAAGAAGGAAAAAGTGTGTAAAATCAACCATGCCGATTAATATCTTTTTTCTATGTTGTGAAGATTCGTTCATAGAGCACGTACGTGCAAACCGCATAGCAACAACCGATAGAAATGCTCTTTGCAGTTGTAACGCCATAATTTCTACGTGATTGTTAAGTTGGCGAAAAGAGAATTTGTTATCGTAGAACAATTTAAACTTTGTAGAATTCGTTCCGAAACTAATGGTTTAATTTTTTTACCATCATGTAATGGAAAACTGAGTATGTTAAGAGCTGCTACTGAAGTTTGGCCGGAAACCGCGTGTTATACAATATCAGCCGTAATATATACTTCAATTTCGATCCACCAAGGTTTAGAAGACAAGTAATGTTGTCAATGAAAAGCATGAAAGTTTCGTTTTGTAATGAATAGAAAGAAAACTTTTAATGCTTAGATGCAATACAAATGTAAAAATATAAATTACGTTATAGCAACTGCAGTTCTTTTTTATACTTTTCCTATTCTATTTATTTGAAAAATGATCTATTCCTGCAATTCTACGTACTTGTAAAACATCTTATGGAATTTCGGGATTGGTCATTTAGAAACAAGCATTAAGTTTTTCTTTTTTATTTCTTGCCGTTATTTCATATCTTTTACCTGACCATCGTCCGACTCCTTTTTCTTCTTTGAAACATCTTGAATCCCTAATATTTACAAAACGCATCAAAAAAAGGGAAAAGAGAAAAAACTCCTTGCCCGTGCCCGTCCGTCCGTGAGCGATCAATATGATACTAACTCGAACTTGCAGTGCATCCCCCAAGAAACATTTTTTTCTTATGAATAAAATTACATTCAATAAATACCCTATAATGATAATAATAAAGCACATCGTTTAAGCTAACTAAAAAACGCCTTTAAAGTCAAAGCTTACAATGCTGCAAGAAAACGCGTTAGCTTAATATTAGGTTTATGTCGACTATAGGATGGAGTATCTTAAAGTATAAAATTTTTGCAACAGTTCCTTCCTGATTTACTTGAGAGAGTTCAATGCACCAAATCTATTCATTACGTGAATTCTCCAAGTCGACTAAAGTAACCTATACAGGGACAGGAGCAACAACATCATCTCATCATTCCGAGAACTACTATATGATAGCGAAATCCTATCCGTTTTACAAAACTGGTACTTGTGGCCGTAGCGTAATAGGTAGCTTCTTCGTCTTTTGTTGCACATTGCTTTAGTAAATCATGATTCAGGAAATGTTATGTTTCAAACAGAAAGTAACAGCATCAGGAGCTGTATTAAATGATTTTAAAAAAATCTTGACTAGGGTTAGAATGTGCTTTTTGCCATTTTTCCGTTTTTCTCCTCCATATTTTCCTAGCTGGTTTTAATATTCCTATTTGTGTACTGAAGTCTATACGTGTGAAGAAATTTAGCATCATTGTTACGCCTTGCTCGGTACAACCCAGTAAAGTGCAGTGTTAAGTAAATGTAAATGTAGTCCATAGTTTTGAGTGACTGACAGCGGCGCGACGAAGAGAGACGCTGTGTTGTTTTACAGCGTGCAATGGCATTGCCTAAGCTAAACTATCTTTTTTATCGTTATCTCTTCTCATGGTAATGAGTATTATGATTGGCCTTACGTATTTTTGGCTAGAGTAACAACACGCTTTTCTGAGATGATGAGATATATGAAAATGATAATATAAGGTAAAACAGTTGGTAAGTATATGATGGGAGTGGAAAAAAGGAATCATTTTGTGGAATAAATGCGTGTATTTCATGCAGTTTGTGCAGAAAAGAGTGAAGTAAAGTTACGTTTGAAAGAAAAATGTTTTCCGTCATACATGCAGTAAGTGTTTGCTCGTGATGCTGTCACACATTTTTAAAGCAAGCCTTTTTTCCTTTTGCACATACGGTAAAAAAGGTTGAGAAAACCCGACTGTTATATTTCTCAATTTACCACGAAGATATTCATTACTCGCAGTAAGGAGATAGAGTAGTTCACCCCAGTGGCTGCTAGTTCTTGACTAGTCTTCAGATTGAATGTATGTCCTTGAATGCCACTTTTCTTTGGGCCTAAAAATCAATGGGCATCATTATTTTTTCCACTGATACCCTCAAGTCAAATATGCACATTTTGGTTTTCATCAGAAAATCGTATATATTTGCTAGAAGTAAAAAGTTGTACGTATGGTTTTAAGAACTTATTTCAAGTGATGATCCAGGTGGAGATGAGGGAGTGAAAATCAAGCAATTAGTGTCATCATTATTTCGACATTAAATACATCATAAAGTAATTGGTATGCAGAAGAGCTAATCAAATTGATGGTTATAGTATACTCATATATTAAACTTTACGTTTGTACTGCTATTAACAAATCGATACTACCACTTGTTATGTTTCGTGCTACATGTTACCTCCTAACAACTCTGGCGCTGTTACTTTTCCCAACACGTTTTTATTAACATATGTGTACTTGCAGATCTTAATAATTAATATTCATTTGTTCCAGCTGACAAAGTAACTGTTAAAGTCGGAACTGACATGTTTTGCTAACAATGCGTGATTGTTTTTCTCTTTTCGTTTTGTTGCCGGTGTAGGTTTAACCTAAACGAAAGTTTATTTCAATCCAACATGTTTTTTTGTGACATGGTGCTTTTTGTAATCACTTAAACAAATAACAATCAATAACTTTAACAAAAGCGTTTTGGCTGTAATGTGACTTCGAAATCCCAAACAATATGTATACCACCAAGAATGGTAACAAAAAGTGCTAGTCTTGGTAATACATCAGCTACTTATATATGCAGTGTCGCATATGTCCAAATTAGGTTCAAGTGGTAACCTGGTTTACTAGAAAAGATACTATTTTGCTGTTTCTAACCAATTAACGGAATAATAAAAACATAACTTAAAGTTGGCATGGCGGAACCACGGTTCTTTCAGGTGAGCTTTAGATCCGTGTCTACCTAATAATTTCTGCTTCCATAGATATACTAGATACATCTTTTCTAATGCGAACTATTCGTTTGCTAAAAGCAATCTTTAAAAAATCACGAGTAAAAACTTTGGACAACATTACACCTGGATTATTACCCCCAACCAATGTTTTAAAACTAACTTGCTTGACACACTTTCAGCTTATGAAACACTTTGGTTTTCCACGTGGTCAATCCATACACGAGACTCAAGCTAACATTCTCCATGTCCATAACCTGTCAGACAGTATTTCATTCATTGTTATTATTTTTTTTTATTATTCTAATACTCTCTATATATGTACATAATATGTCTTTGGAGTTATAAGCCAATGTTTCCAATTAAACTCGTTTTATAAAACCCAGAACGAACTAGTTCGAATTTGCAAATATTACCAATATATTATGCTT
>JAANSQ010002582.1:0-11657 GCA_036850885.1 Lepidocyrtinus dapeste | reverse complement strand
CTTCCAATCCCAGCTGAACAGTGAACAACTATTGGTGGTCCCAAAGCATGACCATCCCATTTAGTAGCTAAATCGCCTACTCGATTCATCTGTTCTTCCCTATTAAAAATTAAAATAAATATTATGAAATCCGTAAAAAAAGTAATTTGTTTTGATTTTTAGTGGGTAATTATATAAAATTAATAACATTCTACCTCATCGCCAGTAAAAACTTTAGCATAGCGTCAGCACTGGACGGTACGCCATAATCTGGCCACGATAAAAACTGTAGATGGGTGATATTTCGTACATCTCCTGTCTATAATTTTTAAGAGAAAGTTGAAACCATGAAAATTATTTCAATAAAAGTGATACATGTAATCTTTTTAACAATTAATACTTTGTAAGGTTACCTTTGTATTAGTTACTCTAAGTCTTGTAAGGGCAAAGTCAGGTTGAGCTTCCACATCAGTGTTCTCAATTTTGAAGCCTTCATGAGTGACAGTAGAGCCCTTGTCTGGTGGCCAGTATTGTCCACATTTTGTTCTTCCCCTTTCCACGGCTCTGGTAGTCATCACAATCACGACGCACATTTGCTCCCACATCATTTTCCAAAAGTCTCCAAAGGTCCTTGGAAGTGGACCTTGAGTCGATATGAAAGCATTCTTTTGTTTGTAGCCGTCCACGAAATTGGCGTTGATGTAGTCAGACTCTGTTTCTCCTTCAGCGGAGAGCACAACTCTAGTATGGTCGAAGCACAGGACATCGCTGTACCTATTTTTATTTACGTTTCCTCTTTGCCTAATTAAAAAAAATCCGACATAAAAAATAAAAATTATGTTTAAAGTTTCCAATTGGTGTTTTAAAAGGCTTACCTGGAAACATTAAATGAACCCTCGGGATTCTTAGATATGATTTCAGTATACTCATCCAGCAACCCCCGACGTCCCTTTTGTTTCAAATGTTCCAAAAAGTCTAAAAGGGTTAAACCAGTGCGATCTTCGAATGGCAAGCTGTCATCATCGGAAAATCCACTACTGCCAGAAGAGTGTGGAGCGGGGGAAGGTGTAGACTGTCCTGTAAGACCGTACATCAATATTCGATAAAAAGAGTTGCCCTTAGGCTTGCCTTTTCGTTGACCCTGACCATTGGCACTCTTACTTCCAGAGCCTTTCCGAAGAAACAACTTCTTCAGCTTATCGCACATTCGACAAGATTTTCTATATCCGTTTCGTATCATAGTTCGAGAAACTCTACAAGGTAATTTCTTGTTCAATTGTAATACAAACAAAACACAACAACGAGGAAAAAAGTAAAGCTGGTCGGAGTATAGTATCCTAGAAGCGATGCAAAAATTTTAAATTCGAAAACAAAGCAACTGGTTGGTCGGTGAAAAACAAGAATGGAATTGATATGAAATATGAACGCAAGATTTAGCGGAGCTACCCGTTACACTTACACAACCACGTCTGTCTCTGGTTGCATACTTTATGAAATGATACAATTTCCCTCGCCTCTTGACTAGGCATAATACTAAAATACTTCAGATTAAATCCGAAAATCCAACCTATTTACTAGAATATTCTCTCCTGTTATCCAAGTTTTCTTATCAGTATACTACCTCACCGCATTAAAGTCAACTTCCAGCTTGTACTAAAAGTATATGATTTGATAGGGCGTTCTTATCAGCTTTACCGCTTATAAAATAAATATAGACATTGACATTTAACAGAGAGAAAAGTGGATAAGATGAATTAACTTTAAAAAGTGAAATTGACGGAAACTTTTGTGCTTTGAAGCGATAGGAGGAAAGATGGTGTAATGCGTGAACTCCCCATATTCATTTAGGTTATATGAGTTCTACAAAATGAATTAGTGAAAAGGTGCAGGGGTTATTACTTGACTCTGTACCGTTTCTCCGCATTTTTCTGGTCATTCCATTAGATAAGTTTTCCACTTCTTTGTCAGCTTCCGAGTCATCCTTGGAACTACCACCAACGTCCTGGAAAAGATATAAATTTTTTTTATCAAATCAGAGGCAGTAAATCAGTGCTTCTGAAGCACACTTATCTGTACAAGTGGTTTCAACAAAATTTTGTCAAAGATGAATTCCCTCGAATTTCACTTACCCGTATACTTTTGGACTGGACCTGAACTGGTTCGTCCGTAATAACGCTCCAAATATCCGAAGAACTTAATATATCACGACAACGATCTAGCCATGCGATATGATTTACTTGAAGTTGTCCACCTAACGTCCGTGGAAGCGAAGGATTTGGGATATGAACTGCGAGCTAGAAAATTTTAACAGAATGATAGTATATTGAATGTAATTAAAACTGCAATGAGGAGACTCGCTAGAAGACTAGTTTCTTGAAGCAATACCTGAGGTAGACTAACTGTGAATACTCGATCACGTAGTTTCTCTCGTACGAATAAACGAAGAATGCGGAAAGGAGCTCGGAACCACAAAGGCGCGGTGACAATCAAAACCTTTTTTAAACGTGCTGGATATCCACCCTATTTGAGAAAGAGAANCCTATTTGAGAAAGAGAAAATGAAGACTACATGTTTTAGAAAAAAATACACTTAAATCGGTATTATATCTAAGCCAGGACTTTAATACAGTAGCAGTGGTACTCGATACGCTTTAGCTATCTGTAGCTATTCATGAAAACGAAGAGTTCATTTCTATGCGCAGATGGCCAAAATTAGAGTAATTAAAAACCGCCTACTATGGCACTCGTATCCAATATCTAAATGTAAATGCACCCCGTAGACTAGCTAAACAGCATCCTGAATTCTTCAGCAATGCGACAAAAACACAAAAAGTTGGAGGTTGGAAGGAAACTCATTTTTATAAAACCTGAAAGGAAATGGAAGGATTTGAGTTATTTCTAACAGATAACATTAAATTTGAATATGAACTTTTTAAGCATAAATGATATGCTAAAAAGGTACCAGTCTAACCTTCCAATTCAAAGTCTAAACCTTAACAATTAAAATACAGCGATACTCTTTTCTAAGAACGTTTCTGCTCTCACTTGCATTTCCTGGAATTAAGTTTTTCATTTCATTTGAAGCGTCCGTTTGATAATAGCTACGAAGCTTCTGTTCATTCTTGCAGACCTAAAGTTGGGTGAATGCTTAACTAAGAAATCGACTGACTTGAATTCCTAAGCCATTAAATAAATCAGTAAGAATCAAAACGTTTGGAAAAAAACGTTCGTATGAAAAAGAATGATTTACATATCTCTAAATAGATCTCATTTGATGAGTATGACAGACTTTTGCTCAGATATCTTTCTTCCTGTCTCAACATGAATGAAATATTTCCAAACTTCTACAAAGAAAACCAATGAACCGTGCATAGGAAAAATTCCATCGTTGAGATAAGCAATTAAAAGGTCAAATTAAAAGGTATAGACTGACGCCACCGGGGCGGATTAATATTCTTGTTGAGAAAACTTAAAAGTTGATAAGTGCCATCATGAATGACCAATGAAAGTATCTCTAATCAGAGCCAGAACTAGCAGGTGAGTAACGAAAGCTTCAGGATATAAGCATGACATGGCGCTGAATGGCACACGACATGAAAATGATTTCAGTTCTGGTGTGTGATTTGTGTAACGAATGATGCGTGTAGGTACATCGCTGACAGTGTAATGCAATGTGACAATGATTAACAATCTAGATTAATTCACATGTATCAAGTTTTTTTTACAGATAAGAAAGCTTTTCACTTTCATTTAACAGATTGTACAGGTCGATCGCATCGCGTCGGCAGTTTCTTCGTTTAATTTGCTACCAGAAATGCGTTTACTCAGCCCGAGATTGTGAACATGCTTATAGGCACGCACACATAAATTTTTTTTTATTATTTGGTGACACGAACTATAATATGTTTTGATTTTCCTTCTACATGATGCCATCCGACGCAGGGATACGCACAAGGTGATATTCTTTTTAGATAAATGAAATGTTGATAATGGATCTGTAATATGCTTTCACTCACCTCAGGTCCCCTGATTTGATTCTTGATTCTATTCTTAGACAAAGGATTAATGTTCGTCTTTTATGGATTATGAAGCCTATATCCTAATTGTTGAAATGCAATGTGAAGTATAAAGTAACTCAGCATATATAATTTTAATAGCAGATGATATATGGATGCAATTTTTACTGCCTAGAAATATATTTGTTCAATGTCCTTGTCCAATTACGCGAACGGAATCAGAGTAGCTTGAAAATGGGTAATGATAGATTAACACGCATGAAGTTTACCTTTAAAAGTGACAGGATTTTTATACTTAGGTCGTAGTCGAAATTCGAATACTTGGAGTCGCTCATGTCGTATATGAACACTAAGCCACACCGTTGAGTTTGAGGGTCTTCGAGAGCTGCATCAAGCTGGTATACGACGCCCTAAGCAATGACAAAAAATTATAGTTGAATTTATTAAGAAGCAAGCGAAAAAACATTCAAGGTTTAGAGTCAGAGATACATACTCTCAAGGTGTATTCGTGCGGAACGGTGGATGGCTGATGGAGTTTTGGCAGTGAAGACTGCTATCGCTGCGCCTCCTAAATCTCGAGTGGGCTACAGATAAAAAAATTGGTACATTTTTTTCAAAATCGAAGAACGAGGTATTTTACAAATTTTTCATGTTCAGCATGGTGTTCATGAATTACAAATTTGTGTACAATGTGAAAAAAAAAATACATGGGGTGACTTAAGACTTACCAACACAGTGAATTTTCCAGAAAATAATTCAGACTTTAGAGGTTCTGTATCAGGATCAAAAGCTGTGAGCCCTTCTTGAGTTCGAACTTCTTGGTGTTGTTCGTAAAGTTCTAAAGCTCGTCGAACATTGAATTTGCGGGCCATCAGGAATTTGACTCCAGCATTCCAAGATAAAGGACTGTAACCTTTGCTGACCCGAGCACCGTTCACAATCTCGAGGAACTCTCTAGTTGCCTGCACACCAGATAATGAAGTAACATGAAGGAAGGTTTGATTTTTGAAGAAAAATATTCTCTTGACATGAAAGCTTAAACAGTAGTGCATGCACGATATGCCGTGATGAGTTTGAGAGAAAAAGACTAATTGCGTGTTTCCTTTTTCTACACATAAACTAACAAACTCAAGATTCCTTCCATAATCTTAAATATATAATTTTACAAGATGAAGAAGGGTTTGTACCTGTTCTTCCTGCTCGTTTAAGTTGGCATTCATGCTCCTACCCAAATGTTTCGAAGATGGAGCCGTCCCGGCAGCAGCAGTAGCAGAACTTGTGCCACTATTACAATTTGAATTACTTAAAGATGACTTCAGATTAGTTGATGCAGATTTCGATAGCGAAGCACTATTACTTGAAATTTGTTGGAGATTGCTATCTGGCTGGCCATTTCCTGAAACATGAGCCGTTCCACTAGCTCCACTTGCGTTGTTAACTGCAGCGGAACTCAGTCCTTCAACTAAACTAACACTAGCAGAACAATTTCCGGATATGATGCTAGGATTTAGGCAGAGGGAGAGCCCAGTTTTGCTACTCCTCTCCGCAGTTCCGATTGCCCCTGGGTGCCTTCTGCTTGGCGAGTTACTAGCAGAGTTTGACCCGGATGTCTTTACGCTATTATTTGGAGTGACTGTAGAAGTCGGATGGGGGTGATGTTGGGGGGTGGTGGACGTAGTCGTTATATTGTTGGCACGATCCGTATTGATGTTTTGGCTACCCTCAAGTATTAACAGTCTATTTGTCAACTCCTCAGCTATTTTATCACTTGATTCGACTTCACATCCCCCACCACCAGTGTCGTTCATGAAACTCTTATTCTCTACGAGGAAGCCTCCAGTCGAAGATGCGGCAAGTAACTGAAGCTCGCCTTCACCAGAATTGTTAACTGTCTCATTAACATTATTATATCCTGGCTGTTGTTGAGGATCACTAAGAATATGTAAGTCGTCCACAACTCCCCCACTATTTTCAGACACTGCTGACGTCGTTGTGGTCGTTCTTATGTCTACAATGGTTTCCTCTACCATAGTTCCTTTTTCTGTGGAAAAGACCATTTTATAAATTGAGTGAGATAAAACATACATATAGTTTTTTTATATCTATTTTTAAAACTCTCTTGATACCTCTGTGGTAGTGGTTGCACACATTTAATTTTAAAATGTGGAGAGTGGAGACATTGTACACTATTTCATTTTTACAGATTAATTCAGTTTCATCAAATAGAAAATGGATTTTATGCTTTTGTGCACTTCTATATCCCTTCAAATCAAAAGTCATGGGAAAAGGAAGTGTCGTCACACCACGTTCTATGTATTCAACATAAAGTAATAGTATAAGAACGAGAGTATTCTACCATACATGTTGGCAATTGGCATTTACTCAGAATACAATCAAAGCAAATTAAAACATTTTTATGAATACTTTTTTTTGAACTCCCCACTGCCGTTTCTATTCTCTTTTCATTATCAATAAAGAAACAGGGACTTACTAAACTTTAACTCATTTGAAGAAATGTGTTTTTGTTGTTCACGTTGACACAGCGCAGTAGCCGCTTTTATAGTTTTTTAGCTAACTAGAAACACCCCTTTTCCTCTCCTTTTTAGTCTTTCTAATTTTACTAAACTTTACTGTTCTCTCATTCTAGTAATCCTCTTTAAATCACGATTCGTTGAGCAATCCCACAAACACATAATGCACATCTTCATTTGGTTACAAGAGCATTAGAATTACAGCACTACATTTCCTGTTTGCCACCCTCGCGTAAGTTTTAACTTTGCAAAATAGAAACTGCTGTCGATAACTCTGAGATAAGATATGTGTTCGTCAGTCTGTTCGATGACAACTACACAAGCGTCGTTGTTTTCTAGTGTTTATTCAGTGGTTAGAAACACTATACATTCTACAACATTTTTTTACTTCCTAGAATTTCTATAATAAACTTTCTCCCGGTTGGTTTTGCAAAATAATATGAGCAGAGTATGTTCAGCTTCACCAGAAAAATCCATTGTAATGTAGAAAATTATATCAGTTATATTTAAGCAAACTATTGAAGTATCGAACGGAAGTTTTTTTATTCAAGTTTCGACCAACAGAAGTAATAAGGTTTATCATATTTGGGCAGAAAATTGTATGCGGTTTTTTTATTCAATCTAATCACAACAGTAGTGTCACGCATTCGGACAAACACTCGCATTGTCTCCCAACATGATGATGGAGAAGTGATTAGATGGAAAGCATGGTACTGATACAAAACACAAAAAGGATGACTGAGAATTTAATATAATTCTCTTTTTTTTTGTGTTTTCCTGGAACTCACATCAACTCACTTATTTCGTGGTATTCCACTGATATCGTCAAGTTCATTTATTCTCGTTCCACGTTTTACGGAGGAGGACACATAGGTACCATATCTACATGCAAGTTACAAGTTTATAATTTTCTCGTATTTTCAATTTACTTGGTTGCTCGGAACTAATGAATACACGTTTTGTCACTAATGCATACTCAAAGATATGATGCCAGCTAGAAATATGTCATTCAAGGAAAAAATGATGTTTTTTTGTATCAGTAAAGTTGGTTTTGACGACTCGACGGAGGAGCAAAGAAGAGATGTACATAAAGGGTAATGTGAGCAGATTACAGTATGATAATAAAAAATGAGTCAGTATGCTCAAACTGTTTACCTGGGCAGAAACTTGTAGCTCGAATTAGACTTCACAGCTGAACAGCTCCTTATCGATTTGTGTTTCATTCAGTAAATATAATACACCTTGTCATGAATGAATTAAATGATATGCTACGTAGTACACATTTTTTCTATGGAAAGTAGTAAAATTACAATTTTGATACGGACAGTAGGATAAAAAGAAAATAACACTTCCCTAGTATTTACCTTTAGTGCCGACTACATACGTTGAAGAGCTTTGTTCCTTAAGGACTTCAACTTAATTTGATATGTGTAATCACGTTGATGATAATGATGAGGTAATATAAAGATTTTCCTCAACTTTCTCAGGTGCTATCACACCATTTTCATTTTGTTCCGCTCCAATGACTCCTATTGCCCAACTTTTTCAAACGGGGAGGAGCAGTCCATTAAACATTTAATTTTTGAACAGGAAGATATCCTCAGAACAATAACTACACTTTTGCAGTGTTTTAAAACTTTGAGTTTTTTTTTCGATCCTTATGAAAATTGTTTTGCCAGAAGAGAGTACACTGCCTTCTCTTGTTTTTTTTTCTTGGCTCCGATTTTATTAGAAAAATTGGCAAAACAGTCAAGTAACTAGGTAGTGAAAACTCTACGTACACGTTTCCTTTTGTATCCAGCAGGAGTAGCAGATGCTTTTGTTCCTATTAGCATACGTTAAATGACTCTTCCTGGTTTTGACACACAGGCACAGGAGAAAATCGAGAGTCCCTTTATAGTATAACTATATATCGATTCCAATAATGGAGTTAGTATTTTTGACTTGTCTAAAAAAGATTCCACAATCGCTTTTACATCAACATAATATTTCAGCAAGTTGAGTCCTCTCTGACTTTAACTACCTAATCAAGAATGAATGCATGAACTGTGAAACTGTCTCAAGCTGTTTTTACACCTTGTCTATGCACTTGACTGTAACTCAGGTACATTTTTCTACAGCAAATATCATATTTTTGTAGAAGCAACACACCATCACATTCCATTACTGAAGATGACAACGGCACGGCAAGATGTAGTTGCGATTTTTGAGATGACGGGCAAGATAAAGTTGAGAGATGGTATAATTCTCTATTTCCTTGCCAAATGTCTTGTCAGAAGATTAAAACGAGCAATACAGAAAATTATATGGGTCTCTTTTTGCATTCACTACACTTCACAAAACTCTTAGTTTATCGTCTTCATCAGAGTCGTATTCTCCCTAAAAGAAGCAAATATTTTTTTAAAGTTAATCAAAACAATTTAGAAAAATTACGTAAAATGTAAACGCTTATTAAAATCTAAACCATTTTTATATTCATTGACGCATGAAATATAAAAAGTTTTTCATCTTACTTGTATGCCATCATAATTTAAATTAGATATAATTTTATGTTCCTTCTCACTCTGACTTCCAAAGGAGAGAATAACTCACAAAGTTTATAGTTTTTGCGTAGCTTCCCAAATGGGGAAATAGATGGGTGCTCTTGATATGAATGGAGTATATATAAAAATATTACATTTTACTCACAGACTGAATCTTTTTTCAGAATGAATTTCGTTGCAATGTCGAAAAAAAATTTCCTTGTTGTTTTTCTTATCGAGAGACTGAACAGATCTAAAATGATAGAACCATTTTTTTAATATGGGTAGGTGAATAAGCCAACATGTAAAGACTAAAACTCTCTTGTGAAGGATGTATGTAACTAGAACCCTCTTTTTTCTACACGTACCCATGAAATGTGTTCTACTACATTTTCTGGCCTTTCTCGCCTCCTCTATTAAATCCGCAGATGCTCACAACTCAAACCAAGAATTTCCGTAAGGCTTGCATAATAGTAAAAGCAACACACTGTTGGAAAGCTCCCATGTATCAGCAACTCCGTAAGCTTTTCAGTTTTCACATGCTACGAGATACATTGGTGCTGTGACGACTAGCAAGTAACCTCCACCACAGTTGCATCAGCACCACATATTCTCAGAGGAAAAAGCCGTTCAACCCTGTAGAGAATTTTTTTTGGGCATGATAACCAAATAGAGAGAAAAATATAATGATCTAACATAATATAGGTATTATAACTACAAGAGAGAGCTTCTATGAGTAAATTCATACATATATGTATTTTTTCTATGGAGGGGTTTAAAGGGAGGAAAAAACATCTATAGCGGATAAACTTGTTTTAGACTAAAAGTGTTTGCTTTTCGCATTTTTTATATGAGGATGTACTTACAGTACAGTTAGGTACATTTGGATATGAAGCAGAGGGCACTCATCATCATTACCAAATAGAAACAATTTTTCACATGATTTTTAAGACTTGTAGCAGGATTTTTCCTATGAATGAGAAGAAATCAGTATGAGTACAGCATGTAGGAAGGAATTTTATGGAGATAGAACAACCCAAATATTGTACGTTTTGACTCAAGTAAACACAAAGTTGTAAAATGCTGGATAGAGGAGTCTTTAGTATTAGTATAATGTAAACTTGGAGTTTTGTTAAAACATGGAAAATTTGTCTTACGGGTAGAATTTCGGAGAGCATTCGATTCTAATAAGATCGACCAACACGGCCACAGCAACAGGAAAAAAGGAGCACACAATAGAACGTTTGACTTATAGGCTAATATTAAGTAAAGTTCTTAAAAAAAACACTAAAGCACTTGTAGAACTGTGGAAGGTTATAATATAGAGTATAATACTCTATTAGAGTATACTGATTCTATTACCTTTTTCGCAAGTGATAATGACATGGAAAACTTATTAATGTAGAAAGAGGCTTGTGTGTGGAAGAAACAGTCATTATAGATTTTTTTGCGTAAAAATAACCGAAAGAAGTGAATTAAGCCTGAGAAAGTAAAGCCCACTAGAAAACTGCTTACTACTCAATTTTTTGCACATATTTTAGGTACAAGTACAGCCTACACTTCATCATACACTACAGAACAGATGCAGATATGATATGGCAAAGTACCAAGATGTTTTACCGGCTTTGCTTTTCCTCTTTATACTTGAAAATAAAAATAACCATTTAATCCATAATAATAATCATAATAGTTTCTCGGAATTGGCATGGTCCTCTGTGGACTTTGTATTTCTAAGACTTCTTTAGAATTGGCGTGGACGAGGATAAAGGATATTGCCAGTATGGTACGAAGTTTAATGTTATGCCACTTGCTAAAAGAGCATTGACAGGAGAGGGCATGCTTCATTTTATAACATACGCCTGTAAGTATTAATTTCGCTTTAATGGGTAGAAATAGTGTCAATGAGGCAACACTACGGCCATTAACTTTGCCATGTTAAATTGGGATAGATGATGATAATGAAGGGCTACGCATTATAGGACCTCATTGTTAAATTTTTTTCTTCATAAGATTATAAATTTCATGAGAAATACTAAATAGGATGAATAGGGAGCAATAAAAGAATGAATGGGACTAAACAGAGTCGTAAAAATTTTGTGTGTTCAGTGCCAGAAAAATTAGAGAGGAAGGCAACATTGTTACGTTTACGTTGAATCTCTGTCAACAACCCAAGCGGCTTTGGTTTTGGTAGTCAAATTTTGAATGACTTTGCGAACACAGAAGAAATTCTCCTCGTCAATGTTGATGTGTTGATGTAATGCCAAAATGACATCCTGGGTATGTACCCTATGCCTGAGATTCTTGGTCGTTATTATGATGGCACGTTTGCAACTTTGTTTTGCTCCGGATTCATCACACGAATCTCAAAGGATATAATTTATAGATGGGCTTTAGGTTTTAGAGTAGGAGGACAAAATGGCAAAAGGCAGACGTTTTCACGTACATGTTGGGTGATTATCAAATGTCTTTAACCTAATATTAAACCATCTTTCGTCCTTTGTTTTGTAGCGATTGGCTCAGCGAAGCACATAAAAAAGGGAGCTTTGCGCTTTACAAGGTTTCATTTAATTACTTAAGGCGATCTCACCACTGTTCAAATGTATTTTTTTT
>JAANSQ010002581.1:0-11659 GCA_036850885.1 Lepidocyrtinus dapeste | reverse complement strand
AACATGACCTGGACCAGGAAATCGCATTGGGAAGTCTGGGACTCTCATGCCACCAGGGTGGGCAGCAGCAGCCCAGATATTATTCTCCGTATTTTCCGTAGCGGCTACCCAAGGATTCGGCATGTCGTTGGGTTTCCCAACACGCCATGAACTATCCTTCATTTGCATCTGCATCTGTTGAGCTTCCCTCAAAGCGATTGCTTCACTGACCTAGAGTCCACGTAAACAATGATTAAACTCTAACAACTTAATTTGATCAATAAAAAATATATTCAAGCGACTTACTTTCGATCCATCTTGTACAATCTGTCTCATTAACGCTACATACTGATCATTGTTCAGATATCCTTGGTCCAGTTCCTCCTTAGCTTTGACACAGATCGTCTTTATGTCTTCATTGGACAACTGTCCACTAGCTTGCAACGCCCTATCCACGTACCTCACGCGGAACTGTTCAATGGGGTCAACCGAGCTGCATCTAGAGTCCAAACTGCGTTTCCTCTCCTCGGGGTCATCTACACAAAAATTACGTTGTTGCAGTTTCAACGGTATCCTCCGTCTCCTTCCAAAATACTCTCTCTGATACTCACTTGGCAGCCGATTATAAATCAACGGGCGTCCTAACGGATCGCAAGCCATCGTATTAGGTGTTCCATTGGGCGAGGTAGGTCCAGGCGATCTCATAATTCTCGTCCCTCCAACTCCAGCCCTTCCTTGAGTTTGTGGGGGTGATCTGAGAATCTTCGTATCCTCCGTAGATAGCCTCCTCTCATCTTCTAAATGATTGACATCTGCGGAGGCACTCTCGCTTACCTCAGACTTAACCTTAACCTGAGTCCAACAACTTGAAGCCGCCCTGAGATCCACGTCTTGGTGTCCGAATAGACTTTAAACACAGAGAAACACAAATTACAACTTGAATAACCCTACAGAAAAATTAAAATATTTTGTATACGCAGAGATTAAAATTTTTTAAACTTCTTCATTTTCTTCTCATTACTCCCGGTCGGAAACATCTTTCACCCTTGATTACATTTACATAAAATATTCCCAACAATTAAATCCACAACCTAACATTAACAAAGTCACTTTATTACAATAAATTAAAGTGTTATCTTCTCGGCACAATTCTTTTTATTTCGTGCCAAATCTTAACCTAATCCATATATCAAATGCTTCAAGATGATGTTGCAATTTTAATAAAAAATTTCACTTATGCAAAGTTTCGTTATGCTACTCGTTCAACAATAGTACAAAATACATGCAAATTTTCAATCATGACACATTATGC
Source organism: Lepidocyrtinus dapeste (assembly GCA_036850885.1). Classification (NCBI taxonomy): domain Eukaryota; kingdom Metazoa; phylum Arthropoda; class Collembola; order Entomobryomorpha; family Entomobryidae; genus Lepidocyrtinus; species Lepidocyrtinus dapeste. Next base: position 10,368 of record JAANSQ010002581.1, on the reverse strand, counting down.
TTCATGAATAAACGATTAAGTCAATAAGTTTTAAGAAAAAGTCGCTCAAGAGTCTATGCGTTTTTTGGGGTCGTTGGATGAATTTACAATAAAAAACTTTGAATTCGAAACTTGAAGTTTGAAAGTTGAAGCCCATCCAAATGCAACTATATGAACCAGTTTAAGTTGATTGTTAGGTCATTATGAACTCTATCATTGAATCGTGATATCATGAAGGTCTATGTAAGGTCAAATATTGACATTCGTAAGTTTCCGTCTCTAACACTTCAAGTGAATCATTAACGAAACGCCTCCAGCAACTCCAACAATGAATGACATGAATGTATCTCGTGTGGCATGCAAGGCTTATACTATATCCCAAAACGTTCTACGAAAAAATAACCCAACCACCGAAAAATTCATTACCGGTTACTCTTCTGTAAACGTCTTCTACGTCTGTACACGTAAGCGTCTTCCAAATCTCTGTAATCTCGCCTTATTCGATAAATAGGGCTATGCCGCGGTGCTCTACAAAACAAACGATAAATTTCAAGGTAACAAATGACAAACAAAAACTACTCCATAAACTCCAAATTGTACTATGACTCATGAATCTTGGATGACGTGGTGGTTAAGGTTGGATGCACCTAGCATTACCCTCCCCACCTTGTCGAAGTTATGATAAGCGATGCTTATGTCAATTTGCTTTCACCACTTTCACCATATGAATGCTAAAGTAGATACTTAAAGTGTAATCGTAATTTTTCAGTAGAAAAGAATAGATTCATGCTCCAACGTTCAACATCAATCGTTAACTTTTACTCCCAGTTAACATTCAGTCTTGGAAGGTCTTTAGCTTTAAGGTATTACAGTTAAATTGACAAAAAAAATGTCCGACCAATCTACGAAATATTTCAGTCTTAAACCATTTGTACTTTTTGGTAAAGAGTTTGAGTTTGACTTCACTCATTTGACTAGATTGTGAGCAGTTGCAGAAGGCTGTAAGCTTAAAAAAAATTAGTAGAGAATATTTTGATTACACAACGACAAAAAAACTCCATCAAATTCAATCAAGTAGTGCATTGGATAACTAGCAAATTATTAAACACTCTGTATAGATAATTGTAAATGTAATTTAAAAAACTGTAGTACTCGTCGAATGAGCTGGTGTTGTCCTTATTCCCATGTTTAGATTTCTTGAGGGGAGGTGCATCACCTCCAACTGTGTCAACATCTGCACGTAGATCCACGTCCATGATGGCTTCGAATCGTAGATCAACATCACTCCCGATTCCTGTGTCGGCACTGGTTCCACTTGAACTTTTATCTTGGCTAGGGCCACTCTCCTCTTTTACATCGATGCCAGGCGTCTTTCTGTAGCTACGCCTGAGAACGGCCTTTTGCCGCTCGCGGTAGTCTTTCCACTCGCCTACAGTTTTCGTAGGGGATTCTCGGCTACTACTGCCTTGACTGCCTGAACTATTACTACACTTTTCCTCCATCTTTACACTACTCCTTTCACGCTCCATCCTCCTCCTAATCCTGGGATCACTAAGGATCTGGTTTTGGCTATGGGACTTAGATTCCTTATCTTTATGCCCCCGTTCCTTATCTTTTTCCCCTTTAGGGAATCTTCTTTTTAGAGGGCTACTCCCTCCACTGCTTACACTCTCTGGGGAGGTTTGACTAGGAATCGGAGACTTTAATTCTTTCGAGGGAGTAGGTGAAGGAGTCCTATTGCCACCTTTGTGGTTCTGTATTGGGACGGGGGGCTTGATATCCAAAGTCGGTTCTGGCTCTTCATCAGAAGGTTCCCTCTTAGGAACTTTCTTTGGAGGAGAGGAGGATAGTTTCTTAGCTTCATTATAGTCTTTCCACTCGCCTCCACTGGAACTACTTGCACCAACACTGCTACCACCACCTTTACTCGAAACAGAAGATGACTCTCTAGATCGACTTTCATGTGAAGAGCGACTTTTATCTTTACTCTCATGTCGGGAGCTTTTATCACGCCTACTGTGCCTAGACTCTTTATCATGCTTATTGTTATCTTTGTCCTTACTACTTTTATCCCCTTTACTCTTATCCTTCCTATCCCTCTCACTTTTATCTCTACTGGAGGACTTTGACTTCTTCAAAGGGCTACCATCTATTGAACTACTAGATTGTTCACTATAAGACTTTGAATGTTTAGAGGAGGTCGAGGTCGAATGACTATGATGGGATTCCCTATCGCTTGAGCTGGATTCATAGTTCTTAGCTGGCAGGATGGCTTTCGCATGTAAGTTGAATGTAGAGGATGATGGCGAAGCGGAGACTGTTGGCTTATGTTGAAAACTTGATAACTGCTGTTGACACTCTGCTGTCCTATTTTTCGCCGCTTCAGCCATATTCATAAGCTATTTAAAATAAATGCAAAACATTTACACCTAACCTCCGCATAAATGAGATTTCTTGAATTCTAGATTAATTAAATTGGAATTAAAAACGTACCAATTTTTCATGCCTTTGCGTAATATCAATCTCCTGCTGCTGTTCCTTGGCCTTCATTTGGAGCTCCGCCTGGAGCAACTCCAACTCCACCTTTTTAGTCTGTAGTTCCAAAAGTTCCTTCTGTTTAGCCAGAAGTTGAGCTCGCATCTGCACATCCGACACGTTTGTGTCGATGGGAGGTACTACCGAGATAGAACTCGCTACGGAAGTAGACTGTGCTAAAAGCTGTTCAGGATTCAATAAAACCGTTTGCTTCCCCTAAAATTATTCAAAACAAAATTAAACAACATCCCTAAAATATTTCATTAAAAAACACCCTCCAATTCTAAACTCTAATCTTACTCTATTGAGGAATCTAGGGTTGACATGTATGCTTCCAGTGGTTGGAGCAGGTGCCGTTATAGGCCAGTTCGGGTCAATTTGTCTACACCGTACATCAATGGCGTACAGCTTCTTCGCGGGGAAGTAGTCCTTCCAAGTGCCCCTCAGTTTGAACAGTAGACCACGAGTTTTCTCATCCACCTATGTTATCATCAACGCACATTAAAATCTCTTTAGTTTCATATAAACATCTTTAATATTTTATCGTCTCCTTGAATTATTATTACAGAACATGCAAAATATTTACACACATGCAAATTAAGTAATTATTGTAAAAAACTAAAAAGGTTTCTACGTACAAGAATTACCTTTTCGAACACACCACAAAACGTGGACACAATGTTTTGGGTGAACAGTTCGACATAGTCTTTCCTTACATTTTTGATGATCGAATCGATCAAGTAAAGGACGGGTAGCTTGACCTCCGCCCTCACCTGCAAGTCAAACAAAACTTTAATTAATAACCTCATCGACATCAATCATAATTTGCGTATGAGTACATTCAGGTTGAGACTAAATCTATAAATCATTCATTTTGGAAGACACCTCCAGGTATACACGTGCAATGTCTAACCATCAGATTTGCAATTCTCATTGATCAAATTCATTTTCCTCTTTCAGTCATCGTCATAACCTCTAATAACCATAAATCATATTTCCTCCCGTTCCCGTTACAGGCGTTAGCCTCATTCCCTGAAGACAATACGCTCACTCTCAGCAGCGTCATTGCACACCTGTTTCAGTTGCAGCAGAATATCTGCGCACCTCGAAATCTACGCCACATTTACATAATCGCTAATAGCGTATCGACACCGTTACATTGACAAGCAAGCAGCGTTTAAATAGATGAGCAGATTGCAGAAGGTCTATAGCTACTTTATTGAGATCGTAAAATTGTTTGCCATTTTTGTTATTATATTGCCCCTAATCGCAATCGCTTACATGTTATGTGATTTTTACTGAATAGAAACTTCGGAAAATACGGATTGGATTGCAAACAGTATTTTTGTCAACTCTTTAAATTAAATTATCACCGAATGATGCTGAGTATTGAGTAAGCGGAAACTAACGGTGTACTAAATACATTTATTAGGCAGTCACAGTCAGAGTCACATACTTCTAAAGCGTTACCTTATCTTCGTTCTGTTCTGTTCATCCTCGAAAAGTACGTTCAAAATTTTAAAGCGACTAAAGTAAAGAATGACATTAGGCAGTAGAGTAGAGAAGCTCTGACTGACACGGCCTACTTTAAACATCGAACAATGCGCTCTTTGCACATTCGTGTACGGTTGAAGGATGACAAAAAAGCGTATACACACGTTTTAAAAACTGCCAAAATAGAATGCAGGCACAGATTCCTGCCTAATTCTAACTGCTTTTTAATATCGTCAAAAAGTGCTTAAATGGCTCGTGAAGTAGTAAAGCGAGATTTAAAATGGATTTACACAACTTAATACGGGAAAATATAGACTCTAAATGTAAATTTCTAAGCTATAAAAAGCCATTAACTTAATGATTCATATCTTTATGAGTTACTCTGATCCTACTACCTCCATACTCCATACGTGAGACGTGACATAAATCATTCTCTTTCATTTTCTCCATTTAGATGTAAATATTCATTTGTTGGGTTCCAATTACGGAATGCGCTAGTCTTAAATACTTTTTGTCATGTCAAGTCTGCTCCAACTTGTATGATCACCTCATCAGTGATCACACGGACGGAAACCCATATTGGCTGTTTTGAACTGGTTACATCGCATGCATTTTAATCTTTTGGAACTTATCATGTCAGGTTAATGACAGTCACATGACAAATCACAGATCTAACCAAATCCGTGACTCATTAATGGGCAATTCTGTTAAATTGCATGTTTAGTTTTTCTTTTCTTTCTACCTCTGCGTTTGCATCGCGCAAGAACTGATTTTCAACAGACAACTGCTGAACATGGCAAAAAAAGCATAGATAGTGGAATAGTTCTGATAACGCTAACTACATTTTAGCTAGTGTAATTAAATGAACATTTTGAAAAATCGAAAAATGCGTCAATTGTAAACTATACAAAATTCAAATCCTGAGCTTTCTCTTCCCTTTAATTTCTCACAACGTCACAAAGAATTACCTTGTTCCTCCAAATATTTAAAAAACTAAATCAGAATCTAAACTACAAAAACTGCACGAATCTAACTTTCCTTTTCCCATAAAAAGAACCTCCTTCCTATTAAGCAGATTGTTAAAAATAACTAACCTTTTTATCAATTATCATTTTGCTAGATTTTGAAGTTTTGTTTTCACAGATTTACATACTCGTAGTCATTGGACCGCAAATAGAAGATTTGCCACAGAATGAATACATGAGTCTTTTCAAAGACAGCAAACAAGACGGAAGTGAAAATGTTTCTTTTTTTATGAAAACCTAAACCAACTTTTTTGGTTTTGTTTTGATCATTTATAAAATGTCCTTTACTCTTCTTAAACCAGTTTTTATCTACTAAAATGAACAATCTGAAATCTGCAGGTTTTTATTCACGCCTTTAGTCACACTATTAACGACAGTGAAGATAAAATCAATGAAAAAGACTTTCCATTTACCAATACCAACTTTGTTGGGCCAAGTGTTTTAATCTATAACATTTATCATATACTTTTCCTTTTGCATCATCTGAATTTTGTGGAAGAAATGCGCATCTGCAATTACTCTACATTGCGATTAAATGACTAATTAAAAGAGCTTACGTAAGGCTTAAAACATTCCAGCTCGGTAAATACCTTTGAGATTTTGAAATTATTAATTTCTCTTATGTTAAAAATAACATGAGAATGAGATAAACATACAAGAACTACTCACAATGAAACATGACATGAAGCGATGAAGCAAATCATAAAAATCATTCATGTTCAAATTTTCTTCTTTTATGATTTTCCTATCCTGACTTAACTTCCTTATTGTTCAACTTATGTTAAAATTTACAGATGCAATAAAACGCGAAAGACCAGCGTTTCTTTTCCGTGTTCCCTTTCTAAACCGAATGGAATGGAACGGGAGTGAACAATTTAGGAACCCTCCTCGAGATTCCAGAAACCAGTTAAATGTCAAATTCAAGGACCAAAACGGCATATCTTCCTGTCTGTTTCATTATTTATCTTTATTAGTTCCAGACGATCTAATATTTATTCTACCAAGCATATAATCAATCATTTATAAATTCAAACACGGAAAATCGTTCCTTCTTTTCCATTTTAAAGGCAAGGAATAGGAGTATCCTTTTAAAAGCTTTCACTCCTCACTCCATAATCTAAAAACATATCGCCGTTACCATTGGCTTGTTGACTGACTGATGGCTAGCCTTGGAATATTCCTGCATGCCAAATAGCACTTCAAAAATTGGAAATGAATGTATTCTCAAAAGTTAGACAAGACATTTTACGGAACGTGAACATTTAGATGAATATTTTATCATTTTTATCATGGTCTACTCAAACTTCTTTTTGTACTGAATGGATTAAAACATGTGACAAACTTTCAATGATATTATTACTAAAAATTTAATGAAGTTATATACAACCGAGTAGTAATCGTGTACTCAGTTTTCTAGTCCAAAAAGCAACAAGCTAACAATTGCGACTCAGGCACGAGTGTGAACCAAGGTCGAAATGAATCGATTAATCAATAAAACTAAAACCTAATTGTTGATCGGATCAATAGTTTCGAGTTTGAACAGTTTGACATGGCGGTTTTATTTGTCTAGCTGAAATGACATGCCAAATACATACAACAAGAATAAAAATTCTGATAATAATAAAATGACCTGGCCATAATGTTTTCCTTCGTCGTTTGAATTTTTTATAGCGATAGTTTAAAGACCATTTCAAAGTCAATTTTATTTCCAACACGTGTACAGAAAGCGAAAACAATTTAATGAATAATGACTCCCATTGCCCCGACAGAAACTGAAGATACTTCTATAGTTCATTATAAATTGTATAGCTGTCCCCAGTTGGCAAAGGAAATATAAGTGACAAATCAATTTAAATGTATGCATCGCCAGCCCGTGAGTGAACTAAATTGAGGACAATTACATTTGACCTTCAAAAAACACGAAATATAGATTTAGCAGACTCGCCTTTTGTATGTCCTAGCCCCAGTATTTATCCTTTCGTGTTAGATGCTCTTAGGCCTGTCGTGTCAAACTAAACCATTTTTAGCAGTGTATTATTAAAAATTAAGTAAACATCCTCCTCCATACTCATTTTAATCCTTCATGCATAACATATTAAAAATTAATTTATAGAAATTAATCACTCAGCCTGTCTCTGCTGACACTTAATTAAGGGAATAAACTGAGAAAAGGAAAACTGGAAAATTCAGTGTGTGATATCGTAAAACAAACGGTGCAACAGGGTTGAGGGTTCACAGCTGAACGTAATATTTATTTATAGCTTTTACAGTTACTACAAGCTTTAGTCAATGAGCCTTATTGCATGTAAAACATACTTGGATAACTATAGGTCATTAAATATGTTTTCCCCGTTCCCCCAGGGCACTAATCGCCCCTATAGCTCCAGGTGGCTTATGTAAAGCTCAGAGTTACAATAACCAAATTCAACATTCTCTCAATCGTGATTTTGAATAATAAATCACAAGTCCAAATACTAAGTATTCTTTTAAAAGAACTTACCGTTGCAAGATGCTTCTCGATGACTGAGACAATAACAGGAGCATCTCGGATGTAGTCCTCGGCAGTCATGGTTAGACAATTTATCAAAGGTTTCGAATTGATCTTCAAGTCAGCCAGCTGACTAGCATACTTTTTAACAATATCCTCCCCCATTTTCCCGAATTTTCTCAACTTTCTTCAGCTAATTGATCTAGCTAACACTACACAACTTATTTTCCCTCGGGAGAATAATAAACTAACACAGGTTTTATTTTTCCTTTTGAAAATCTAACCTAAATTATCAATGTTAAGTCTTATCTAACATAATTAAGAACCTCACTATTTCGTAATGAAGGCTATATATATACACTGCTTCATTTAGAGTTAAATATTTAGATAATTAACTTTAATTTTTCCCTAAAAATAAGCCTTGTTCTCTACGCGTTACGTAGCTTACTAAAAGAGAAATCTCCTGTGAAGGAACTTTTTGTATCACAAGGAAAAAATATGTCGACTGAACAACTGCTGCTGAAAAAACATTGAGCGACGACTATATGAACTTGCCTACGTTTTCACGTTTATCATTTGAGGGTTTCTTGGTAAAGGTTTTTTTGTCTGTTGCTGTTCAATATGTTTATGCTGTTTATGCACCATGACCGTATATTTTAATCCCAAATCTTCTCTATCTATGTATCTTAGCATTTTGCGTTAGCCTTTTTCCCATTGCCTCAGCAGAATGGGAAATCCCTATTCCACTTTCCACTATCCTCCTGTATGCATTGCATTCAAGTTTTTCAATATATTTTTTCCTCAACCTAACCAATAGTAGTCAAAGTATAAATGGCAAAAATAAATAAAAATACATAGACCTTATTGTGTAGATGTAGAGTCTGTCCGCAGGCAGATAGTAGAGGACACACAAGGAAAATTGTTTTTATGTTGGTCGAGCTATGCCTATATGATAAAGGAAATGCAACGTGTGTAGTTTGTGGTCTTCAATGGATTAGCAATTAAATAATCCAAAATTTACGTTCCTCCATTCAAATTTCAAACTAATACTTTTCAAATTTTTAAACACTCCCAAAGCAAGAAAAATCAGGCTTCAATTAAGCAAAGTTTAGAGGAATTAATACCAAAATTTTGTACCATTTTCCGAAGAACACCTGCCAAGTAGATGACATTTCGCTTGTATCTAAAAGTTTTCCCTTGTAAACGTTAAATACTATAAATACTATGCGAAATACTAGGCATACCGTAACCGTCTTTTTTTTGTAAAATTATATTTTGAGAGCATAATACTCCAGGACAAAAGGCTTAGATGAAGTTTTACGTGTCAAGTCAAATATAACATTTTTAACAGAATAGAATGAATGCTTAACTCTAAATCAAATGTTGAATGTACTTTTCTTTTTGGTTGATGAAAATGAGTCAAGTAGAAGTAGAAGTATAACTAACAAACTACACATCAAGTAGGATTACATTTGTTGAGTATTGAATGAAATCATGCTTCGTTCGTAGTATTTAGTAGAAAGAGCCTAAGCCCTAAGCGATCGTTTTTTGAGGAAAAGGATGAGGATTAGAATTAGAACCACCTAAATATATTTTGACTTGCTGACTGTGTTTTGCTGGTTTTAGTTTAGCGTAGCTTGGCATTTTACAGCAGTTAGGGATTCGGAAATATTTGTGTGGTGCATTTATATTATTTCGGCTAAAGGTGAGTGGTGGAGATTAGATGAATATAAAAAGGTGTAGCGGTGCTGGTGAATGGTGAAGAAGCTATTTCAATGTAGAAATATAAAGTCGTATCTTTACTCTTCACCACTTCACCTAAAGCATTATGGTTTAAGCCTCGTGCACACCTTTTTATTTTTATGGTCTATTTACGTCATTCTTAGAATTTAACTAAAGTAAAGGATTACACCTTTACCTTACCAAAATGAGTAATACGTTTGATGCGTTGAAAATGATTCTTCGAAATGCCCAAACGTTCTCGAGAGCGCGCAGTGCAGGCAGTTAATGCGAAAATGCAACCCGAGTCAATGCTAGACTGATGAAATTTAGCAGTTAACGTTTTCCTGGAGAAATGATGCAACAAAGCCGATGTTGCGGGTGAAAGTAAAACACATGATTTATTGTCGTCAGCCTTAAAAGGCCTGGAATTAGTTTATTTTCAATGTTCATATAACCTCTTGGCAAAATTATTACTGAAATATTTTATCTGCAGTGTTATACAGAGACCTACATGTAAATAAGTATAAAATGGAAGAAAGTTTAGAAAATAAGAGCACAACATCAAACAAGTTTTCTATCAAATCAAAGGTACTTACTTGCATTCAAATTACTCTTACATCACCCAATAAATATTCGGTTGAGAACTTGCCTCCGTACGGATGTGAAACCACTTTCTTTGGAATGCATTACAGGCCTTTGTCCACTCATTTACTCTTAATCACTTCTCTGTGACTTCTGGATATTTCTAATCTCAAATGCTTAACCTATTTCAAATCCACATTAAGTGGATAAAAATACTAATTGTTAGAGGATAAATACAGTAACTCTTAAGTTGCATGAAGGTTAAAGTCTATAAATCGATATTAAGATTGATGAATGATGGAGAAGCATTCACTGAGATCAACTTCCTGCGCACCTAATTTAGACTCCTTGGGCTTGGCTAGATTCAACTGGGGCAATCCTTTTAGCCACTGAGCCTTTGGAGAACGGTTTTTCTCCAAGGCTGGATTGTTCTGAACCATTTTGCGGTACATGTCCTTCCTCTTTTTGTCATTCTTTGGTCCATGACATAGACCAATAAGTTTAATTATGTCTGGTTCATTCGCTCCCCACTCCTTCAGAAAC
>JAANSQ010002580.1:0-11663 GCA_036850885.1 Lepidocyrtinus dapeste | reverse complement strand
AAAAAAGAAATGCTTTAAACTGTGGTTTGGTTTGATTTGGTTTTATGAACTTGTTTATTGCCAGCATTTGCTCGTGTGATGACGTAGGATAAAAGAAACGAGATTTTATTTTGATTAAAGGATTTAGGTCTACTGGTCTTGTTGTTGCTACAACGTAAACTGATTCGCAATGATAAATTGATGATGGTGATGATGGTCTTTACTATTTCTTAAAAAATGAGCATAAGTAAAATACGCGAGTTCAATTTCTAGATAAACTTGGGTAAGGGAATAGACCAAGTTTTAGATTTTAGATAAAATTTGGTAGGTATAAGGTCCTTTCTTGGGTTGGCTTGGCTTGAGAGACCAACAGATTGTTCGGTTATATAAAAATCTTTTGATGAATACGAAATGAAACATATTTTGCAAAATAGGTAATACTAGTTAGGGTGCAAGAAGCATGATTTTTTCAAGAAAAATACTTTTCTCCTTTACCCAAGCAATAATTTTATAGCGGAGAGAATGCAACCGCAGAAAAGTGTTTCCTTCGAAAATTGAAAAATGATTGTATTGTTGAGCGCTGCTCCAAGTTGATGATTAGTTTAGTGGATTATTAGTAGGCAAAACCAAGCCTCGCCGGGGCCTGCCATGGTCTCACTAAGGCTATTATCATGCCACTGCAACTAGAACTAAATCCAAGTGTTGTTATTTTGGTAGATCAAAAGAAACATCTTTAGTCGGCTAGATCCAAGTGGAGAAAATCTTTAGATTCCTTCTTGATTTTTTAGGATTTATTTTAAAAAATCTGAGTTAACCTTGTAAAAATACGTGGCACATTATATCAAAACGTAGACAGAAACTTCCGTATCACACCCTATGGCGCCTAAATTTTTTACAATCTTGTGCAGGAATCGTTATGTAGTCTTCCCGTATCAATATGTATTTTATTCAGTACTGATAAGCCCTCTCTGTTTTTCCCAAGAAGGGTTTTTAGATTTTTAGTAGCCAATATTCTGTCAAGCGTTATCTATTTAAATCGAATCAAACATGGTTTCATTTTTGCAACTGCTATTCATAGTCTTGAATTTTTTTAGATTACTTATTTCATGTGAATTTCCTGTTTAGAGAAACGTGTTTAGATAGTTTTGGATACCATTTTGACATTTGGGGTATTTGGTCCCTATCGTAGAGATGTAAAGTCATAAAATATTCTGCACAGATTTTTATACTGACCGTAAATCATTGATTGAAAATCATAAAAAAAATCTATGTCGTAAATGAAATTTGAACAGTTTGTAAATTTATGAATTCTTCTTGCTAAAGTTCGAGGTGAAATATGAATGGGTTTGATTGGATCAGTATAAGGTTCTATTTTCCTAACAATATTTTATCATTTTTCGATGTTTCTGTGAAGGGTAAACTTTTCAGTATTCCCATTAAATTAAATGCTTCCCTAGAGTGTACAATTTTTATTCAAATGTATCATCCTTTTCATGTCGGGACATTACCATACAATTACAATATGCTTTACATGAGCAGAAACACGATTAATGACATCAGGCTCAAGTTGTAATAATGAAGGGAAATGGAAAGTGTTTGTAAAATTGAGTCCCTTTTTAAAAAAATTATGTAGCTTTTAAAATTTAGGATCGATTTCGATTAGCTAATCTGCATTTTTTAAAAATTCATAATTCTCGGCAGACTGCACACTTTGTCCAAAGTGGCTGAGGTTCGTAAAGTGTAAAGCCTTTTAAACGGATCCTGTGCAGATAATGCAGATAATGGATTCGGTGATAATCCATAAATATAAATATGGGATGACCCAGAAAAAAAGGTCTGAGAGACATTGATCACCTTCGTTTTCACATGGAAACCTTTTGTCTGTGACTGTTATGTCACGGGGACGAAAAGGAGACTCATGTGGTGGTCGGAAGTACACCTTGCCTTTGAACTGTACTTACTTACGCAAAACGTGCATTTTGTAATGTAATCCGTGCTTACAAAGTGATTCAATTCAAACTTCCTTTTTGGGGGATAAAAAGTATCATCGTTTTCTAAAGAATGAAATGGAAAGTGGGATTATATTAATAGAAGTCCTTATTTATCTTCCGCGTTTAGTTCTGTTTGGAGAAGAAAAGAAAAAAATCTGACCGTTATGAATAGTATCATTCAGATATGGATACTTTGTGGTCCTTTGTATAAGCGTGAGATTAAGGAAGGATCCAAATGAAAGAATACTTTAAAGATACCAAGATCCAACATTTGCAACATTTGAGGGTAACGGTACTTTAGCGATTTTGGATTTTAGGAAAGTACAGCTTTTGCAACTCAGCAGCAAAGTAATTCATCCTGATTATGCTCGTGATTTTGATAGTTCACACGAGTACTTTTTTTTGCCTAATTCTCCAAACATAGACGAAGGGTAACTCCAACTAGAGAAGCAACACTTAATGGAAAGGAACAGACAGTAATAAAGTCAGACAATTAAGAATAACCTTAACATTCACCTAGACCTTAAGCCAAGCAGGAAAGTGCGAGTTGGTACAAGGTCTTCCCTCACAAATGATGAGTATCTAGCGATAATATTCAATGTCAATGCCAATCTCAGCGTAAAGGAGGAGGTGAAGCTAGGTGCTATGGAAGCATCGAAGTATGCTGTGGTGTTGGAGGATGCCATCATCATACAATCTTTCCTTATATTTACATTATAGTAATCATCTTTTATAATCAGTAACATATCATTAGGCTGATTAGAGAAACAAAATGCCACGAGAATACATACTACAAGAATGAAATCCCACAACCCCACCTCCCTCTCTCTTCCTAAGCTTCTGTTCTGTTATCAATCAATTTTACTCTGACGGTTGTAAAATTCCAAAATTAATAATAACTTTAATAACACTGATTACTCCAAGCCTGCCGCCTATACAATGAAAAGAATGAGTGGACAAGAAAAATATTAACAATTTAAGACGAACGTGCGTCTATTGACAAAAATAATAATTTCGCTAGATGAATAATCACCAACTACACGGAAGATTAATAGCAGCGCACGCTGCGGTTTCTGTATAGTGTTGAGCAAAATAGGAAATCTAAAGAAAAATATACACATCACGATCAAATCTTTATACATTTTTAACATTTTCCGTATGATAAACTTGCAATTTTTGGACTACGTTAGTATTTTACTATTCAAATATATCAAGTGTATGTAGTCACGTGTGGTAAGAAAAGTTGCTGGAATTTCATGCATTAAATTATCAGCCCGCATGTGTTTTGTACCAAGGAACAAAAAAAANATGTGTTTTGTACCAAGGAACAAAAAAAAACATTTCTGAAAGAGATAAATTGTCTTTTGTGATTTGTAACACAAATTATGCAGCGTAGCATAGTTGTAGGTAGTGGGAATAGGTATACACTCACTAAAAAAATGAAGTGAACAACGACGATATAAGTATATTTTCGTATATTTCAATCAAGTAAGGCGCGAGAGACAGGTAGTGAATAATGAAAAAATCTCTTTTTTATGATTACTCATTCCTTGACTTTGACATTGGTCTGTTTGGCTATAGCCTTGTGCAGATTTGAAGGTGAAATGTATCAGCTTTGTTCATCCTGTACAAGTATTCACGAGACGTACACACGCTCCCTCGAGCCTCTGCTTTTGTTATTGTTGTTTATAAAAATGGTGATATACCTAGAGAGATACATACATATGCATTATGTTTCGAATTACAATTTACAGGTGAACATCTATTTGCATTTTTTTGTGCAAATTTTGAGCATATTCTCCAGCCTAAAAGCAACCTCTTGTTTAGTACAGGGCGAAGCTTTGAAGCTTATACAAAGTTTTTTTTAATGCGATCCGATTAGGATTATGCAGTTGATGATGCGAGCAGTAACAAAAACAGCAAGAGAGATAGTTTGGATACTAGGGCAAATAAAATCACGGCAGTTAGCCTAATACTCGAAATGATCTGCAATTCAAACTCTTTTTTTTTCTGGTGTGGTTTGACAGACAAAGACTTGTGTTTTTGCTACAATAAAAATATTATTGCTTGGCATTATTCGACACGACACGTTTCACTCAATCATAAAAATCATAAAAGCTGTACAGGTAGAACATTATCTAGATTTTCATGATGAAGGTACTTTAACGTACTCATCATTTTATGAGGTATGATACGATTCGATGATACTGTGGAACAAAGTGAACAATGGAATACAACCGTGATTTCATATAATGGGCTGTTATCTATGTAAATGATGTATTACGATCATGAAAAAAATGGCAGTGAACTAAACTGAGTAATGCAGAGAAGAATTTACTGGAAACAATCAAGGCCACTCTTGTTCTGAATATTATGATGCAAATATAATTGTTTTGCAGTTTCTTTGAAATGGGGTGAATTAATAAAGTCTTTAGAGTTGACTTCTTTTACTTTCCGCTTTTACTGAAAAAGAAAAAAAAACTTTACTTTTTGTTTGTACTTTTGCTCGAGCTTCTTCAAAAAAAACTTTTTTTTTAGATATGCAATGAATGGAAATGTTTTTTTAAGTAAAACTTTTTTTTCTGCATGGGATACTACCATCCTGATAGAAATGGAAGCTTAGAGTGTAGCACAATATCCCTTCAGTGTAAAAAATAAAAAAGTTTTTTTTCTTTCGTTTTTCCTCGCATGCTTGTGGATTTCAGGTTTGCTCGGGAAAAAAGTATACAAAATATAATGGTATATCTACGTTTTGGTTATAAGGATGGGGTAATGTATGCACTTTGTATACCCTCTAGGAATAAAGTTTGGAGTTAGAAGGTAGGATAATGATAGGCCAGTGATTACGTATCTAATGATAATGATGATTCACTTTGTTTAGGTTTGCCAGTTTTTGGCATACATTATCCCATGCAACAATTATGATGAAGCATCTATATTCGTTGGGAAAAGCTTAGTTGTTTTAGGAAAACCTTCATTCAGCTTGAAAAAAAGTGAGTTGGGCGAGCTTTGGGCTTAATGGACTTTTGATTAGATCAAGGTGTGTTGCTTTAGAGTATTTCTTTTATATGTTGACGATTACGAGAGAGAAGTACAGAATTTGAAATGATGATGTAAAATGTACACTGCATTTCGTTTTGTATACCTAATATGCGTAATTGACGTTTTGCTTTTAGAAACAGGTGGATCCCCAGAAAAAAAAGAGTTTCATTCAAGTTGGCTTCTTGTCATATGGGTTGAGCTGGGCTGCTAAATTTTTTTTACATTTTTTATTCCAGTGGTTTAGTTTGGGTTGGTTTAGGGTACCTAAAGATGAATTCCTTTTTGGATGCATGGAATCGCGCTTGTTTTTGTTTTTGTTCAGCCAGCGTAAAAATCGAGGGGACCAGGACACTCTAGAGAGAGTCTTGAGATGAATCCTGATGAGTGCAGATTGCAGAGTCTAAATCCTACTATGATTAGTTTGGGTGTGTACACTTTTTAAAATTCTGCAAATGTACTGGCTCACATGAGGAAAGATAATGCATATGGATGATGACAGTAATGCACTGTTTCATTAGGCCAATATCGTGGCAAGGCCATGGTATATCTCATCTCCTCCTTAAATTTTTCGCGTTTATATTTTCAAGTTTATCATTTCAAGTTTATACTTTCGTTAGGATTTTAATATTTTTAATCCAAAGATAAGTTCTGGTTGTATTGTAGATTATACCACGTAATTTATCATTATTTAAGGATTTATCATTTCCTACCATACCAAAACTGGACAAAATTGCCTATTATATTGGAGCGAATTGTACGAATTAGTGATTCTACGCTAATTTATTTGTTCTGTATATGGGTGGCATTAATCATAAATTCTATTGTTTATAAACACTAAATACATTACGAGTAGGTAGTTAATATTATGGTGGCGGTTATCTTTTATATTTTTAAGTAAATCCAAACAAAAAGGATGGATCATGAATCTCAATTACAGCCAAGATGTAAACTAAACCTACTGCAAATTTAAGCCATTCTTATTTTTAGCCTGAAGCTAAACAATTGCATATTTACTTAAACTCCCTCCCTAAAAATATATTTTAAGCTGTAAAGATGCACGATGCACCACCTGCAAAAAATATACTCCATGCAGTTTCATTTTTAAATCAAACTAGACGCAAACTGCAATGAATGTTTTATGTATTTATAAAAATCAAATGGAAGGTTAGGCCTATGGGCTATATGATATGATCATCATCATCATTAAGCCTAGGAGACTTTGCTGATTATCATGATCTGAGCCAAGGCTAAAAAGCTAAAATACACGAAAGAACAACAGGTTGCACGCTGCTGGGCAAATAGAGATACAATGTAAAGAGTTTTTTATATTTTCCCTTCCAGAAACTTTAAAAAGTATACATAATGATAGAAAATGTACCTTCTGTTTTGAACGTTTAAGCTTGGTTAGGCCGCTTGATGGGAAGTGATTATGATTGCTCAAACAGCGCATAGGTACGCCATATGTACAGAGAATCATTATCAACTCAAATACAGTCTGGTCCTAAAGTCGAGATTGTAGATGGTTTGCGGCTTTGGAAAATATAACTTTACTCACAGTTTACTCCAAGTCTTATGAAAAAAATCACGCATGCATGGTGAAACTACTGATTGTGGGCTTACTCACTCACTTTACTCACACATTTTGGATACAAACATGACATGAGCAACTCAACCCCTTCGGCATTTTCAAATGTTGGATGCAGCACGTAGTACATAAGCGTAATGAAAGTAGACATTCTTTTAAAAAAGATTTAAGCCAAATATGTCCTCACAGTGATGATCAAGCTGAAATGTACAAATTGTATTTCCAGACAAATCAAATCGTTTCAAGCGTGTTGGAGATTGGAGCTGTGGCTTGGCTTCAGATTTCAAGGCTACAGCTTTGAGTTTTTCAAATGCGCTGGAGTAGGAGAACACAAAGGAAGAGCACATTACTTTTGAGATGTTCACATCATTTCAGATTAGTTACAGATTTTTCGTACGAAATCTTTTCGAGAGAGTCATAATGCTCATTATGAGATTGAGTTTGGAGGACGTAGACGCAGCGTTTCTTTGTGTTTAGAATTTGGATCTCGTAAGAAAAGCGGATTATTCAAAGCCATTTGTAGTTTGCCCGGACAGCTCAATGTAGAAGATGTAGAACGAATTATACATTTTCAGATTATGTATTTCAAGCATAAATATAATTATCATAATATAAGGGTGGTTGTAATTTTTGAGTCTGACGCCTTCGACCTTGGATTTACTGAACCAAACACGCGTAGCTTAAATATAAAGTGTAAGGGCTTCCTCCCATCTTACATTATCATAATCATAACTTTTAATGAATTGGAACAAAAAAACCCCAGTAGGTGATTTGCTCTCGTTAATTTTTATTCTTGAGATTTACGATATGAACCATGTCAGCCTTATCAGTTCAATCAATTCACATAATCTAAAAACATTTATGATTTTGAAGAGGCTACAATATTTAATAATCGAGGAAGGAAAAACCTGGTATGCTAAATACTGAAAAGAAAAAAAAATTACGGATTAATTACGCTATTATAATTATGTAATACAAAATATTGTAGTAAAAAACAATGAAAGAAGCAAAGAAGCAACATTTACGCAAACAATGGTTTTTACCAACCACGTGCTTTGTAAATCTGAATGTTTTGAACAATGGAAAAATTCTCACTACAATAATTATATCAACCGTAATTTTTTCCAGTAATTATTCAGTGCTAATTTGCACACATTACAACTACCTAATGATTAATTTGCTACTGAATAGGAATAGTGTTACTTTACTAAAGCTTTAATTTCGGCTCAGGGTCAGTCTCAGGCGTACACTCCTTGAGAACTGTAATTTACCACTTCCGGAACTCAAAAAGGCCTTTCCAGCAGAAATGAATGAGCAGTGAAGAGTGCAAAGAAGACGAGATTCATTTACTTTAGTTTTTTCTGTTTTTGAACAAGTCACAACAACATAAGAAACCGACACATTTTTTGCTCCCGTTATTACCCAATTCTCTTTTCTTTACAAGCTGTAAGAAACACTCTGAATGAGATGATATCATCGAAGCTGTTTTTGTCAACTTTTTTTTTGTAAAAACATCCATTTTTTGCGTACCATCCTAGAGACTCAAAAGTTATGTAAAATGTATGTAGGTTAGCTCCTGACATGACTCTTAGTACCTGTCAAAAAATACTGCTGATAATGGTTTCTCCTGGAACTAGAGCAAAAAACCTGAAGAATACAAAAAATTCTTGAATGAACAAAATTCATGTAGCAATCTTTGAATTTTTTACCCGTTTTCTCCTCGCCGGCACCACCAAAGGTAATTCTTGAAGAGCCACAGGATTCGAAAACGCTTTGTGCAATTATAATTTCAACAAGTAAATCCTAAACGAATACATCATAAGTCTGTTTTAATTAGCTTAGAGTAACGAGTTTATTCAAGGAAACAGTTATCTTTAACTTCATCTCGGGTAGTATGGTAGTACCCTACAATTTCAAACATAATTTTTGGGTACAGACCCAAGATAAGATTGCGTGGAGATTACGAAACTATACATTTTGTATACATTTAATCTAACTCTAGACTATTTCTTTAAGCGTGGTTAAAAAACGTGATCAAACTTTGCAGTTTTGTTTGAAAGGTAGAAAAGATTCGATTGAAAATGAAACGATAATTTGCTGGTGGATATAGTAGTAATTTGTTAGATTTTTTTTTGGCTCAGAATTCAATCAGAGACTAAAACTTTACATGATTGAATTGAATGTAAAGGAAAGATCGTGAAGTCCTAGTAAATAATGAGGAGTTTTGAAGGGTATTCAATTGTACTAATACTAGTTTAATATGATGGATGCACTGTACTTAGACAAAAATTTATAGCTTAATCCTCTTTCAGCTCAATATCAATTTATCGTTTCGTTGATGCTTCATGTTCATGTGCTTTTTTTTTCTTCCTTACGAAAATTAAAGTGTAAACGTGTGCGGCAACACACTATTATCAAAAAGGAATAGTTCTTACACCTCTTAACTTAAACTTGAACAAATGAAAATGCGTATGTATAGGCAATCCTGATAGATACCCTGATTGAAATTGAAGCCTGTTTTAAAATAAAAAATTCGTACGAGCATTTTTCAAGTGGCCATACTTGTTCTCATCATCATTATTATTATTGCTGTTACGTAGTCAAGAAAGCTACGATTATCTGGCGAAATATCAAAAGTAGAGAGAGATAGGATCAATTTATAAAAGAGTTGGCAGGTAGGTACTTCTCTATGTAACGATCTGAATCTGAATGCCGGATAATCACAATGATTACGCGGGATTAGATATTTTTGATGTTTTGAAGTAAATAAGAAAATGTGGTTGGTTATTGTTTCTCTCGCCGGTACACTCTAAAGGAAATAATGAGAAAGTGTAGGAGCCAAAGATATTTTGTGGAAAAGGAAATGCTGCTGTGTGTTCTGTGCCATTATTGTTTTCTTACGTTAATGCTTCACAGCATCACACTCCTAGCGAATTGTTTTCCTGATGTGAATAATTCGCAAATAAATATTTTATTGGAGGAGACTTGAAGTGCGTGCGAGCAGTCACTGCCAAGGCAAACCATTTTGTACATGTGCGTACTTCCATTCCATACATTTCCACCACCCTCCAACAATCCAACTAGAAACGTAGAAACGACGATGTAGGTTGTCTGTTAGTCATTTTTATTACTAATCATTCCCCAACTTTATTTCCTTATTGTTAAGGTTAATGATGAGGATTATGCTGCATCCTCATTATCTTTGGCTAAGGTGCACTTTGTACAAATAGCTAGGGTAATAAAATATAATGAATTATTTCTATTCCTGAAATGATTGAAGCTTTGTAGCTCATTATAATTATTGAGATTTTAACTACGAACATGAAGATCTATAAGCTTAGCACGCGTGCAAAAGTGATAAATCGAATTAAGTTATGGAGCTTAGGCACTACGTGCTCTTAGATTCCTGATTTCCGAGGGAAGCTATTTATCATGAAAATATCTGCAGGCATTTTTCTGTTGGATTATTTTTGTTTAGTAGAGGCTTAAGTTTGGCAGATTATTTTTATAATGATATAATGGGAGAACGACGACGCTGCGAAAGCTACCCTTGATCTTGACATTCAGCGATTGTACACGAGCATACAAAAATGTGTCTTGGATGTTTCCACATAATGTGGTTGTTCTTGAGAACCTATGTTCAATGTCAAGTTCGTTTTGTGTAGGTATACGTAGTCTAAACGCTGCGTTGATTGCGATTACCAACAAAATTGACTAGATTCCATAAGAAAAATTTAGGGAGATGCAGAATTTTATTATGCTGGATTGGATTAGAAGTAACAGCTAACTTTGTATCCATCTTTTGTCGAGTCATCTTTGTCCACTAAACTATGTTTTGATCTATGGAACATATCGGAATTTAAGAGATTCCACAAGATCAGTTGGCATCGTAAGATTGGCAGAGTATTATGGATATGATGCTCTTTTTGTGTTGGAGTTTTAAGCGAGCGTGATCATTGGGAAAGTACATAAATATGAGATTTCATGTTAACTCTTTTGATGAAATGAAATCACGACTCTTTGTCAAACGCTTTTGACAGGAGGAATGGAGAAGTAAAAAAAACATAGAAGGAACGGAAAACCTAAGATATGATAATGACATGAATGTCTTCTAGTCTTCTAGACATCTTGTAGTCAGTATGGTTCCTCAAATCTTGAGACATCCTTCTCTCAAGAAAATCTTTTTTGGCTGCTTCTCAAGAAAACAATGATGAAGGAGGATTAAAAATGGTGGGGATGAGGAGACGGCAAAGTTTATGCCAATTATAATTAGCTGCACCTGAGCGAAAGAAAAAATGCGTTTAAGATTTTACATGAATCAAAACGCACAGAGAATTGCTTAGAATCACGAATTCATGATTTTTTTTTACCATGGCGACTTGAAAATCTCAGAAATTCCAAATAAATTCCTCAATGAAACTTGATGGCAATCATATTTCTCGAGCTCGAGCTGACATTCTCCACGCGAATTCGTTTTGGAATGGAACGGGGTTGCTACGATTTACCAAAATTTATAGATCACTTTCGCAATTAATTGAGTTGAGAAAAGTCTTTAGGCTTCGTGGGGGTTGTATAGAGAGCGGCTTGAATTGTAAGATTCGTAAAAGTAGTTTATTTGATGCTGAAAACATTAAGATCATTTTCCTAGATAAGGATTGATGAGTAGACAGAGTCATGGTTAAACCAGCCTTTTGAGTTGCCTACGACGCAGCCTACGTGTAAATATGAAATTGAAATATTATGCGGAAGAGTACACACTACCACACTACCTAGATTTGCATACACCTTATTTATTTACCAAAGATTTTTATCTGTAAAGAGGTTTTCTGTTCAAATGATCCTCTTCATTTAAGTGTTTAAGTAAATCAAGCAGAATTTTTTAAATTCTTTATAACAACTCACTTTTGGCTCAACGGGAAGTAACGTGAAGTTAGATTCGGTCCCAAAAATTTTGATGATTTTGATACGCTGTTGGAAATTTACTGTTAGAAATTGAAGTCTATAATTAGGACTTAAAACCAATTAATTTCTTAACGTCTTGGACTGTAGATTATCATAGATTCCAT
>JAANSQ010002579.1:0-11664 GCA_036850885.1 Lepidocyrtinus dapeste | reverse complement strand
GCTTTGTTCATGTTTCATATCATGATAATTGTGTGTTTTGTATCGTGATCGTTTTTTTTCTTTCACACACAAAAAATACTGGTTTCCGCTGTTCGCATTGAAACCTAGACACGTTTTGAATTCAATTGAATTGATTGCGTAAAAAGAGCAGTGGGGGATGTATGGAAATTGGCAAATTGACGAAATAATATCGTTATAATTTAGATTTTGAGTGAAATATGCGTAGAATATCTAGTAAGAGGATAGACAAGCTAATTGGAGTCTTGACTTTCGGAAGGAGTTTTTTATGAAGGATTTTGTGCGGTTTTTTGTCTTTGTCGAGAGAAATGTGGTTTGACTAGAAATTGGAGGGACTTTTGTCTGACTTCTTGCCTTGTTTTTTTTTATATTGTTCTGGGAATAGCTGTTTCTGAGATTTGCATTATTATTTTGATTCTTAAGAATCATTTGGTTTCATTTGGAGATAAAAGATAAGCGAATTGGAAAATTACAATTAGGTGAGGAGTTTACAATCCATGATGGATATGCGAAAGCCGTAGAAGCTAAGAACGAAACGATAGAACTATTTTTTCTCAGAATAAGCTTCTTATCATTACCATACCCAACGTAAAGTAGTATGTGTGTGGGGACGAGTTGTTCGAGGTGGTAGTGCGATATGACTTGGAAATGATTGGTTAGAGTATAAAGTAAATGATTGATTGGCATAGCATGAGACAAGAACATGACAGTTTGCTTTGATTTTTGTAAATGAAAAAATGAATATGGAATTATTACGGATGAGTTAATAGGTCTAAAATGGATTATTACAAAAGAGACCAGCTACACAACTTCATGGGCATCCTCATTATTAAGTCGCCACAAAAGCAAATTATCTAAAATGCTTAGGCCTTTGGCACAAGTTATTAAGGGAAACTACATTAGTTCATTTGTGGGAAAAAATGTAACTGAAAGGAAGACTTAAATTTGGGTAGGTTTCTCAGATTAAAATCAAAGCATAGTAATTTTTGTGTGAGAAAAGTCGATAACACTGAAATGTTAAAATTAGTAAAAGGCAGTTTTCTCCTGAAGATATTTACATTTGGTAAATCATAACAATTAGTGGTAATGGCTACACATAATCATCAGTCTCAAGCATCATTAAATATATCGCTCCCTGTTGATTTACAAATTGCTAACGTTCTTGTTCACACATTTATCGTCTAATAAAAATAATATTTCGTCATTAAAAGAGTAATAAAAAGGGATTATTGCGGATTTTATGCGGAGGAAGTTTTTAAAAAAGCTATTCGAGTTCAGAGTTCAGTTCCATCGAAAATTACTACTCTGGCATTTTTGGTACGCTGCATGTTTTCACACGGTGTGAAAAATTGGTAGCATATTTGATGTCGAAAATTTGGAATTTGGAAAGTGGAACGAAAATATGTGCAGCTTAGAGTAACTTGAAAATGAAAACATTTGCCCATTTAAAAAAGAGGGAGGTCGAAACAGTAAAGTAAACACATAAAACATGCATTGTTCAAATTCTGTCTGAATTGAAAATGATTGCTCACTTTGTGTGTGGCATTCCACATTTTTACATGGTCGTTTTACAGCACAATGCGCAATTGAAAAGAGATTTTGAACACGAATGATCGATCATTTTTTAAACATTAATTCATTCATATTTTTCTGCTGTAAAATGAGCTGAAACTTCAATTTAATATTCATTGAATTCAGAACAAGAATTATTCTTTTCTTTGCATTGATCCATGGCTGAGCCTAAGCCTTGGATTAGTACGCGGGGGAGATTTCCCGATGTGATGATGATGTTGATATTTAAGTTGACTGTTACCTCTTTTTTTCTCTGTGAAACCGATCAAGAGAGAAGGATGTGAATTGTGAATCCTTCAATAACGCAATTGAGCGGAAATGGAGCATGAGGAGTGCATGCAACAATTATCATTATAATAGTTACGGTATGGTTCGATCTTGCGGTGCAATATATGTATGTACATAGCTAGGCTATAAAAAAGTGCATGGGAAAATGTGAGCCGGCTTTTATTCTGTTTGTGTATGGGTTATGGGAACGAGTTTGCCGGTATATACATTACCTCTTTTGGTATAGGCTCTGGGCGAGAAAAAACGTGTGTGCTGTAGGATAACCGGCCTTCAGACATAGTATACATTAGGCCATTTTATATTTATTTTCCTTCATTTGCATTTATTATTATTATTCAGTTTTTAGGAGCAGTTAAAATATACGACATGTGTACATTAATAATGGTAATAGTTTTTGCATGTTCGCTCATTTATAAGTCGTATGGATAGTTTGTGTCGGTGATGTATGTAATATTATGCAAGAAGCACGCGATACGGTAAAAAAAACGAAAAACAAGCATATAGCATAAACGGAGCGTTCCAATGTTGACCATTGTTATTGCACTTTGCAATCGCGTAGGTATACTTGGCCTGGGGTAAAAAGAAGGTAAGGTAAATAATTATGAAAGCATTTTCACCATTCTATTGCCTAATTTCGTCATGACATGACATGACATGATGATGGGATACGGCCTTCTTTATAGCTTAAATAAGGGATTACTAATATAAGAAAAAAAAGAGAAACTTATTATTTGATTGCGAGAGACAGGGTAAGGCCAGGTGTTTGAGGGAAAAAGTAAGCCAAAAAAGAAATAATATATGAGTGACTGGAGAAGATGATCTTTTTTAAAAACTGTTATTTAATAAAATGTAATGCTTTGTTACGCTACATTAGGACGTAAGATTGCATGATGCACCGGGCCCTTTTCTTTCTTAATTTTTATTTCTTTTAGCGTCTTAAGAAAAAGACGCTTTTTTCCTGTTAGCTCGTTATTATCCCCAAGTTTGGACAGGTATTGCGTAGGTTATGATGAGGGGGTACCTTTGAGGCATAAAACTTTAAGCTAACATCTGCTGGATACCGGTAGTAAATGAATTCGTTGATTGCCATTATGCCATGATAGCCACCATAATACTTTTTGTGATAAATGCCGTTGTTGTTGTTGCGTTTGATGCTTTCAGGGAAGGAAAAAATTTAATAAGGGAGTTTTACGAAGGGGTCTTCTCTCCAGAATCTTCACTTACTTAATTCTTTTGTTAAAGGAGAGAGAGAGGCTAGAAAGACAACGTCCTGTTCTGGTCCTTTGAGAATATTTGAGTTTTGTGTAGATTTTTGGACCCTTTTAAAGGGGATGAAAATGTGTGAATTTGAATGGAAAATGGAACAATAGGCGAAAAGGTGGACGAATGAAAGAATTGAATTGCATTTTTCCTCTTTTCATCGATAGTTTGAACTTCTTTGAATTTGGAGCAAAGATTCCTTGAGAAATGAAAGGGAAGATGATGCTAAGGAGGAATAATGGTACTTGGCTTAAAGGGCCACTGTTTTTATCAAAAAAAAAAAACATTTTGGGATCCTTAATTTTTATTCTTTTCTTCCTGCCAGCCTCGCTTAAGGGTTTATTGGGTAAGACGAGGAATAAAATGTTTGGGCAAGAAGCTTGCCTCATAGTGTAGTTGATTGATCATGATGATTTTGCTCTGGTTTTTAAAAAAGATTATGTATGAGATTGCGTTACGTATCAGTGAGCAAAATGTGTAAAAATGATAAGAAGCAAAGTAGCTTTTTTTTAAAGAGGTGGTGTGTGGTGGTGGTGGTAGTGATTCTTGCCGGCTGAGATTTTTGAGATAAGAAATAAGCTTGCAGTACATGATGAGGAGAAATACTTGAAAAAGGGTCCAACATTTTTTCCTAATAGGGGAGCAAGGAGAGGTCAACTTGTAACTCTAGATGAAGCAGTAGGGACCAAGCCGAGCTACCACTGTTAAAGTTCTTTCCCTAGTCCTAGTCCTTCTAGCTTATTTTCCCAAAGAAGTTAAACTTGGTACTTGGTAGAGTGATAATAAAAAAGGGTCCAAAAAATGAGTGTTATTTCCTCTTGTATGTAAGCTTTTTTATGGGTTTGTTCTTAAAAACGAAGCAGGGAACAGCAGGAGGTTTTCAATGAACTGGTTTAGAGTTTGAAGTTTTCCGTAGAAAAGTACACAAGACGACATATTGGTTTTTCAAGATAAAATAGTGTACACTCTGTGTGCATAAATCTTTCGAAAATGAATGAGTAACATAATTTTTCCAAAGAAAAGTCTGTATTTTGAAGGGTGAGTATTCTCAGCAAGGTACATCTAATGATTATGAAATGACATATGAATCAGGAATCACGACGAACGACGATGCGAGAGCGTGGAAAAAAGAAAGCGTTTGAATGTCTTGTTCTTGAAATGTGTAGGTAGTTTGTCTAGGGTTTTATGAGAATGAGTCAAAGTGCAAGTCCATATTTGGTTGATTAGTCCATTTTATATTTTTCGTGCATCAATCGAATCTCTTGAAAAAGGAGCATTGAACAGGGAATCTGAGGGTGATGATGATGATTGCGAAGAATCTCAAGTGATTTGATACTTTTTTTTTTTGGGAAGGAAGAGAATCATAAAGTAGTTTAGTTGTATAGAGTTTTAAAAGTTGTAAAGTCCTCTTGATTCTTTGGTGGTGGTGGTAGCTTGTTTCTTTGTGTTATGTACATAATACTTTATGGAAATGAATGGGAGGAGAAAGAAAAGATGAATACTTAAGAATGCGCAGTGCACAGTAATAAAAATCAAAATGTAGATAATACAAGGGATGTCATGCTTGAGTGGAGTTTCTGGTGGTGAAGGTCTCATGCTGACATGACACGAGTTCACCCAGAAAAATTAAATGAAGGGAAAAGTTACATAAAAATGGTTGAAAAGAGTGAGAGATAATGATAATCCCTTGGCTAGGGTGTATTCCGGCGTTTCTCTCAAACTCCCTGAAGGAAGGTTGCAGGGTGAAGACTTGATGAAGAGTTTATGCAGTGAGGAAATAGCCGGTTACATTTTTTGCCCTATACATACTTAAATAATTTAGTGGGTAGTCTATTTTTGGAATTAGCTGGAAACCTTTTTCTTAAAGAGCCTTTGGCTATAAAGGTGTAAGCAAGAAAGGCTTCACTTAAAATAAAATTATGTCTTCCAGGAAATGGAATAAGAATAAATGCATAATGTACGGTGTAAATACATTAAGAAAAGAGAATTGTTGAATTATGAGGAAAATATTTGTAGGCTTACACGAGCAAGTCATAAATGAGAAGAATAGAACAAAGTGTTTGTTTGACGACAAGTCCCTTATGAAAAGTTCAGAACGACCTATTCGTCTTTGAAGAAATGGAAACGGTCATTGTCTTACGTCTCGTGCAAATATATTTGAAGAATTTAGAGCTTCATATGATTAATTATTGAGCTGATAAGTAAAAAATGTTGAGATTGAACGGAGAAAAACGTGTTTGCATAATGCCGGCTAGGGAGACGAACTGAAATTCCTGCATATTAAGTTGATTACGACGACGGGACTCGAAATAGGAGCTAGAATTTTCTTTCAATTTACTAGCGTACTCGGAGCGGAATTTGCGTAAAAAAGCGTTGACTCCCCCAATTTACTCCAGTCATTAGCGTCTAGTTGAGTTGTGTGTGTAGTTTTCATTTGATTAGGGTTGAAGAGAGCAAAGCTATAGTGTGTCAGTCAGAGCCGCCGCGCCATAGAGAGAAGTCTAGTTTCTTTTCTGCCCAGATACAGAGATAGAATTGAAGGTGTAGTGATCTTAGTAGCGTGGAGGGAGGAAAAGCCGGTTTCAAATAGTACATCCTTATTATTATCTACAAATGAAGCGTACGTAGGGAGAAGATGCTCTTTATTATCTTTTTGAGTTTGATTAGTTTACCTTTGAGTTGAATTGAAGTTATGAGAATAGGAGGATTTGTAGGTTGGTTGAGGGTTTTGAGAAAGCTGATGACGACAAAGAAAAGAATGAGTGACACCGACACAATCTATTTTGTTTGAAGTAAACGAAGTAGACAAAACACTTGCTTTGATTGATTTTTTTTTGATTGTTTTCAAGTGTAAATGGAATGAGAAAATGAATCAGAGAACAGTATATATAGACTTGTACTCTTGAACTCTCCCCTTTGAGGTTGCGAACATTTAAATAATCGGTTTGATTTCTTTGACTTTCAGATGTCAACGTCAATGGGAACAGGGAATAGACGTAAACAAAAGCATTCAAGTGTTTGGATGAACATGGACGAATTCAGCACAATGTCAGTGACACAATCGACCACCGGAGCGGGCTCATCATCATCTTCGTCAATGGCTTCAAGTTCAGATATGACTTTGCCCACACCACCTCGCTCGCCCAGCACCTCTATTGGTTTTGATGAGAATATGCCAGAGTATGAGGATGAGGAAGAGTATTCAACAAGTCAAGGGATTCCAGAACCTTTGCTTGATGATCTTTTAGAGTTGTGGCATGATGACCCAGAATTCACTCCAGGCGAAGGTTCTGAGGAAATCTCGATTCATAATGCGCTGATAGAACTGGGATTTGATTCGTTGGTGTCAAATGGTAAGAATGGTTAAAAATATGGACACCCATCGAGCGTTCTAGAGCGTTATGAATCTGTTGACTAATCTAAAAACGGTAATTGATATTTTCTGGCGCAGATGGTCAAACTGATAGTATGTCAGAAACTGAGCATGCTGAGAATATGATTGACCACTTGCTGGCTACCTGTAAGGCAAGCTACTTGTCACCTCCACCAACCAACCCATCCTCCCCCAAAATGCAGGCGGACACAGAGTTTGAGGAGACTTTTGTTTTGAGCTCGGTGAAATCAGAGGTTCCAGAAAGCAGCAGCAGTAGCGTTACAGAAGAATTTGAAGAAGAAGTTATTACTGGGGAGATTTCAACCTTTGAATGTGAAGAAGATAATGAGCCCAATTATCAACTTAAAATGGAGCCTGTTGATGTAGATGAGAATCCGAATAATGTCGTAGATGATGACTTTGGTCAGCATGACGAGGTCATTCAAAACATCATCAGTGAGGGATTTCTTAATTATGAGATTGATGAGCAGTTTCTCGCCATGGGGAGTAATGTGGAGGAAACGATTACAACTAAAGCTCAAGCAGTTTCAGAAATTAGCTCTTCAGCAGCAAAGTCGGTGGAGAAATTCTTAGAATCTTTTAAGAGTGAGCAAATTACGGAGGAATTGGATGAGGATGATGAATATGAATTGTTCGGAGGGCCAAAAAATAAGAAGGGAAGGTATGACTTTGAGGATGATCTAATGACGGACTTTCCGGACATTAAGCAGGATTGCATGTGGAATGGATTTTTGAATGGAGAGTCGAATTTGACCAGTCCAACTCCAAATCTCCTTGGAGATGGTAACTGGAAGCAGGAGTATACATTTGAGACTCTGTTTGAAGAAAAGGAAAAGTCCGAAGGAGATGGTAGTGCAGCAACAGGAAACACTGCTGTTGACCATTTGAAAGCTGCTCAAAAGGAGGCGGAGGCTGCTGCTGCAGCTGTTGCTGCCGCTGAGGAGGCGAAGAAGAAGAGGCAACTTGAAGAGTTCAGACTTGCCTTTGATAATGATCATCGATATGCGCTCAGCTATGACGATAGATACGCCAAGGAGGTTGTGGGGCCGAATAAGAGGAAAACCATGTCTGCTTCCGCTACTTCCCAACCGAGAAAAGTTATCCAAGGTAAATTACTCCTAAAGAATGAGTTATTTATTGAAGAGATTTAATTGAAAACTGGTTTTAAGAGGTGTACACCATAATAAATATGACGGATTTGGAGAGGAAGTGAGTTATGAGGATTTTGATAATGATTATCTTTATTCTTTGTTTTGTTAATTAGGAATCATTGTAAAATCAGAGCCTCAGAATGATAAGGCAGGTGGAGGCGCAGCACCTAAAAAGACAAAGATCTTGGTTCCTCTGAAGGATTTAATGGAGACCCTTCAGCAGAAGTCGTTCCTTGTTAGTCCTCTCGGGCCAAACAAGAAAATTATTCGCTTCACTGGCTCAGATTCAGTTAAAGGTGAGCTACTTTATAAGGATGGATTACATGGAAATGCAATTGGAAATTTAAGATTTGATAAAGTGATAATGTTTTGTTAATTGGAGCTTTAATTGGATCGTTTCTTCTTTTTTTTGTGCGCAGGTGTTCTTAGTACAGCCTCATTTCAGTCAGCCATCATCTCCGGTCAAAGTTGTACAGGTAGTAGAACAATCTCGACTACTCCCTCCAAGCCAAATCACAACGTTCGAAAGAGACCGCACACGTTGAAAACTCCCAAAATTGAGATCACCCCAGCACTTAGTCCGTTGGAGGATTCGAGTTGTAGTTCGATGTTGGGCTCAGCGGTCACCTCTGCTTCCAATAGTTCCTCATGTTCCTCATCAAACTCCTCTTCCTCCAACCCTTCCACAACGACGACTAAGAAGAAGACGAAAGCTCACAATAACATGGAGCGCATGCGAAGAATAGACTTGAGAAACAGTTTCGATAACCTGAAGAAGCTCGTCCCTCCACTTGCCAAGATCCCCAAATGTAGCAAGGTTGAAATCCTTAGAAGAGCCGAGGAATACATCAAGGGACTGAGAAACCAAGAGAAACGTCTTCAAAAGGAGGAAATGCAAGTCAGACAACGTAACGCTCAACTAAGGAGCAGACTAGAGAGTGCGAGTAGTAGTTTGAATGCCATTAGCAGTAATACTAATTCTAGCTTACTTAACAGTAGTATTAGCTGTAATTGAATTCAGAGTAGATTTAAAAGAAATGAAATTTTTAACTTTAACAGAGCTATTCTATTGTTGACTTAGAAAAAAAAATCTTTATATTGGGCTTACTCACGGAGCGCATGAGAAAATGGTTACTATTATCATGGTTATCATGATGCTGAAACAGATTCAATCAATTCAAAACTACCTACACTTTATATATTACAATGTATAATATACATTTTATAATTAGGCATAAAAAAATAATAGTTCAGATTTTTGTAAACCAGAGATAGAGCATATTATTATGTTTAGCCTTGTACAATTAAAATGTAGCATAGAGCCGAAGAAAGCATATTCTTTATGACTGTACATGATTTTGTATGATTTGTTTGTGTCACTGTATCATTTGATTTTTTTTAGATAGTAGCTTAGTATTTAGTTTAGGTAAATAACGCCTTGTTTCACTTGTCATTGCATAGCATTGTCGTGAAGAGATACACGAGACTTGATATAAAGCTCCTATTCATAATTTATAATACAGTTATAAAAACGAAATTATATATAAATTGGTGAGGAGACCTTGCATAATGTTTGATTCTTTTGTCTTTATATATTTTTATGAAAAAAAAATCTGGTGAGCTTGATGTTTTTGTAACTGTACCACTGTTGATAATTTCTTTTTGTTAAAGATGCAGATGCAAAGAAAAGAATTAATTTGTATATAGAACTGTATAAATTAGGATGTGTTTTTGGAACTATTTCTTCACTGTTGTTTTTTTCCACGAGAATGAATATAAAAATCTATATAAAATATCACTCTATGATCATTATTTGTAATACAGGTTTTCGTCTATTTTTATTCAGAGCGAAAGTTTTACTTGAACTAGAAATTATAGCATGCATATGTAGTTAATAATTTAGTTTAGGATTAGTTGAGTTTGTTATTATGTACAATATAAAAAGTAATTTCATACTTCTATACCTTGAAAATGTTAAAGGTAATTATGTAACACATGTATCAAAATACCTATAAAGTAATCATGTAATAAACATAATGAAAAAAATATAAACAATTGCTGAAATAATAAGATTAGGGTGGTGTTAGGAGGACACAGGTGTGAAGTGTGGAGGAGATGGAAGAGGAAACTGAAATGACTGGATATTGAAACCTGCAAGATTTTTTTCTCTTTAATGAACGGTGTTACTATAAAACATAAAGATATTGTAGTAAAAAATGAGTAGTTTAAAGCTTTCAATGAAAGTACTTGCAGATTGAATGTCAGAAATTATGGACTTATATTGGAACGAAAGAAGACATTTTGTTTTTGGTTTAATTTTTGTGTTTGGTTACAAACCTCACTAAAAAACGTTTATAAGGGTAAAAGTAGAATTTGTCTATGGAAAACACTATGTTTAGGCAAAATACGTAAACATAAGATTTATACAGATCATTACCCAGAAGCATGTGCTGTAGTTTATTAAGAGCTGCATGTATTGACTTTTTCATGTTTTCATTTCATTTGTATGCAAAAAAATGCGGAATTTTTTTCTGGAAAAAAGTTCGTTATGAAATACTAAAAAAAATTTGTTACATAAAATACATATAAAAAATTAAATTGAGAATATGTAGTACTAATGGAAAAATATACTATTCATGGTAGTAAAATACACATTCGTAGTTTTAAATGCATTGGTGTAAAGTGCATTAAAATAATAGTCGTGACAGCTCTTTAAGAGTTTTAAAGAAAGGAAGAACGAGAACTTTGTTTTTATGGAATTATATATAAAAAATAGTAAAAAATGCTGATAAAAAATAAAAAATTAAACAAAAAATATGGATCGTTTTTTGTCTAAATTATTTCGCAAAATGCATCCAAACCAATTATCTTCATTGAATTAGTTGCGTTCCTTTCTTCTTAAGGTTTTCTTAGAACTTTCCCTTGTTTCCTTGCCTTTGTTCATGATCAAGCAACGAGCATAAAGTTTTTTTTATGTTCTTAGGATACCCCAAGCTTTAGGACCAGCGCGAATATTCGTAACTCGCTGTGATGACAGCTAAGAGGAAAAGTCTTGGAATTGTATGTACTTTTACCGACTATCCCAATACAAAATGGAATACAGAAAGAGGCTAGTAGTGTACAGTCAGCAGCAAAAAATTGAGTTTCGTGAAAAGCAAAACAGTTTTTCTCTGTTTTCTTGGCCAGCAAGAAAACCAAAGAGTATCCTCAACTCGAATAAATAATATGCGTTTTCTTTTATAAAAAAGTAAAGTGTATCCTATTGTGCATTGAAATTGAGTGATGTAATGAGCGGAGTCATCATCATACTCAAGTCGAGACTATCAAAATCATCATCAGCTAGACTTGAATAAGTTTTTGTGGTGATTTCCGTACACATATGAGCATCCCATTTATTGTGTAAGTCGATAAAATACAAAAAAAAATCAAAATGTAAATGGACGATGAAGTACTTTTTATTGCATTGCAGCAGTTGCATATACTTTTGGTGTGGTTTTGACGATATTTTATGACCACTTTTTCCACTCAAATAATCGCAATTACCTCGAGGTTTTCTCTAGATTGGACAAGATTAGGCAATAAAGGCTAGCATTTTAAGGAGTTGAATGAGACGAGACAAGAAATTCTGTTAAGTTTTATTTTATTGTAACACAATCACAGAACAAACCAACATACGGAACTTGAAAGTGCTGTGTAATTTGATTTGATGGTGAGTCAACTGCCCAAAGTCAAGGGACGAGATGAGTTATTTATTTTTTGATTGAATCTTTTTTTTTTAGTCTGAGAAAAGGAAATGAGTGTGAACTGCAAAACTACTGTGTGATTGATTAGCTGGACTGGGAGTCGGGAATTATTGCCGATGAATGAATGAGTTAGATAAAGTAAATTAAGTTATATAGCTTAGCTGGTATTTGTACACGGTATGCTCTGGTTGGTGACATATCAAGATTATGCGTGACAGTCTACCTATATATCTATATA
>JAANSQ010002578.1:0-11664 GCA_036850885.1 Lepidocyrtinus dapeste | reverse complement strand
TTTTTTTTTGAAAAGTAACTGTAACTGTAATTTTAACTTTCAGGGTTTTCAGAGAAGTAACTCTAACTGTAATTGTAACCTTAGGGTTTTACAGAAAGTAACTGTAACTGTAACTTGTAACCTAAAGGTTTTTTAGAAAGTAACTGTAACTGTAACTTGTAACCTTAAGGTTTTTTAGAAAGTAACTGTAACTGTAACTTGTAACCCCACATTTAATTTTTATAGAAAAGTAACTGTAACCAGTTACATAAAAACAAAGGTTACCAAGCTCTGCTGAATGAGATATTCCGTCATCATAAAAATTCGAGCGTATTTTGGAAATATCTGATGTACTTGTAAGGTTTATGGAATATGGTAAAGCTGGAGCTTGAGTAATAAAAAGGAAAGTCCCATTCGCTAAGAATCATTTATATTATACCCATGCTGATTTTCATTATCATTGCCTTATCAAGCACTGAATTATTGAAGTGTCATCATTACATAAAGCTACATTATAGTCTAAAATCAAACTAAACTTCATGTTGATATTAGTACGAGTGTAAATATGTTGTTCTAATACTGCTGGTTATTTACATGGTAAGGATTTACAACATGTAACAAGGATATTTAGCTTATTTTAAATGTTACATAAAAATAAATGTGCGTAGCTAATTTCAGTTAAGTCAAAATGCTATACCTATTTTATTTTGCAGATCAGCACGTATGTCACTGATGATCAGTAAATACTATGAAGATGACAAAAGTTGATTAAAAGTATTGACTTGTACTTGACATTTGATCGAGTGTAGGCAGCTTATTCAGTTTCAAAGTGTATTTAATATGTGTTCATATCGTAATTACACATGTAAGCATTGTTGTCGTACAAAATGAGCATAAAATATATATCAGGTGTTTCAATGAGCGTGATGTCACTGGAGATATATGTGGGAATTCCGTAAACGCACGCGGGAACCATCTTGGATTCAGTTGAACTTCTGGAACAGTTTAAAGGGAATTTACTCATTCGCAATCCATCTATTTATTGATTGATAACGGGATACCTTTCTGCTGAAGTGAATCAGTCACTTAATCCATACCTCTTTAAAAAGTGGAATATAATATGTAATGGGGAATAATTAATACGTTTCAAACAATCCATTTCATGCAATTGGTCTAACTCGATGAGCTCGGGCTATTTTGAGTTATTGATCACGTCACATCATGTTTTTACAAGGTACAATAAATGCAAACATTTTTTCCTTATCAAGTTGTTTTTTCACCTTGTCTCGAATTGTCTAAGCTAAATATTCGATGAATTGACCGTATGGAATATGTTGACTAAACGCATACTTTTTATCATCATAGCATTTAGCCAAACAATTTGACTAGGGCACTTGTATTTTCATTGATCGGGATCTAATTATTGTTAGTATCTCTCTTCGGAAAAGAATGTTTCTGCTGATTCCCATGTTCCTAGATTACTCGTTTGGATTAAGCAAGTGTATGCAATCAATCGACAACGAATGGTAAAAATCTATTACTAAATGAATCGTAATTTGATATCATGGTTATGAAGTATGATCAGATAATTTGTTACTTAAAAAGTCATAGAAGATTTTATTTGTATGAAATATATGAACATATATAAAAGAATAAATTTACCTTTTTACAGTTTCTTTCAAGTTCTAATGGGTAAAAAATAAATTTCCAAAAATATGCAATAGCTTTAATTAATGCTTTAAAACCTTTTCTGGACAAGAGAATCCCAAAATATTAAATATGTTTATCGTTCTCGCATGCATTAATCAACATGGTTATTTAAACAGGCTTGCTGAAGTTTCTGTATCAAATCTCACGATATGTTGTCCTTAAGCGATGGTAATTATTAGAGATTTAGGAAGACACACCGAGATTGTGAGCTTAAATAACTTAAATTACTTCTGCTTGTTCAGGTACACTGTATTTATGTACATAATGACATTTATAAAATTAATTTATCGAATTCGCACTTTGCCCATCAATACCTTCAAATATTCTTTTGGTTTATAATTCGTAATGATTGATTCATCACTCATTACGGGGTCGTACGTAAAATGCGTATTCAGACATTTTAGTCCATGGGTTTCCATATTTTCCTATTCCAATCCTTATTATTATATCGTTGGTATTTTTTCTCTTTGGAGCTGAATGAAATATAATTGGGTAAGTAAGGGTAAAATATTGTGGTCATGATGAGCATATTTTTTAGTTTATTGAATTAAAAAAGACAAGAATGTTGGTAATGTTGCAATTTTCTCTTGAATACAGAGCAACATAATTTATGAATAAGCTCTACAAAATCATTAAACTATGTGTACATTTTTCTGACAACTGTACAACTTTATGGAGACAATAGAGGATCACTTGAAATGGTTTGTACAAAAGTAATTTCATGTCAAATCAACACATCAGTAGCTCACTTTTTCATGAAGCTGGTTAATCATGAATGATTTCTTTAATTCGTAAGCTTCAATACATTCATTTAACTTGAGAAAAGTTTTGAAGTATCAGAAGTTTTTTTAACGGATAACGCCACTTCTGGTTGATAAATGGCATAATGGCAGAAAAGTCTTATCAATTCCTGTTGATTACGCCATGATCGATCACAAATTATGAAAATGTCGCGTTCATCACTTCAAATCAGTAGAATGGTTTTGCAGCACGTGTTGACACCACCCACCATCTGGTCTATTGAAATGAGACGATTTTCATACAAAAATCAGTCAAACTTTCCAGTCGGGTTTTTAGAGAAGGAGGGAAAGATGCTCAAGTTATAGTGCAAAATTCACGACAAACCATTCTAGTCTAATTTGCGAACGGGGTAAGACTTAGGGGGAAAGTGAGACAATCCACGGTAGATTTGATATGTGAAGTTAAAATTCTTTTTAAATCCCAAAAATGAAAGCTACGTTAGAAAGGAGTGTTTTATATGGACT
Organism: Lepidocyrtinus dapeste; assembly: GCA_036850885.1. NCBI lineage: Eukaryota > Metazoa > Arthropoda > Collembola > Entomobryomorpha > Entomobryidae > Lepidocyrtinus > Lepidocyrtinus dapeste. Next base: position 8,710 of record JAANSQ010002578.1, on the reverse strand, counting down.
GCTAGTTACCATATTGTGTTCTATTGTAAATGGAGCAGTGATTCCGAACCATGAGCTACGTCGTAATTCTAGCGATTTTGAATTACATGGAGCATTTAGTCCCTTCCAATTAGAAGAGTCGCTAAATTCAGAATTCCAGAAAGATTTCTTGCTAGACTTGGTATTTCCTTCGTACGTAAAAAACTTTGTTAAGTTAGCTGAAGACAAGAGACTAGCAGGTGCAGAAGATTTTAACAAATTTCTTGAGAAACTTTTTGACGCGGTCAGTAATAATAACTGCAAAGGGCATATACTGGAATGGATAATTCGAGTGTTGAACAAAGAAATGGATCTGTCGACTGAAAAGGAGAAATGGGTTTTACAAAGTAAGTGAATATATTATAGGTGGAATCGTTTCTTATCTAATGGATAGAATCGATATCAAATTAAGTTAATTTCCGAACGAGGTACACATGGTAATATTTTATTTTCAGTGATTGACTCTTGGGGTAAGCCACCAGAAGGACTTTTGAGTGGTCATGTTAATGCTTACGGCGACTTTAGCGAATGTGTAGGAATAAAGACGTCCAACATCGAGGTTCTAAATCAGTTGGAAAAGGACATTTCCCGCGAATTTACAGGACGCTATTGTACCGTATACATGTCTGACTATGTGACTGCTATGAGTGGCACGCTCAAACCAGTAAAAGGGAAACAAATGAGAATGGAAATGGCTAGATTCTTAAATGAGAGTGAAATGGCAATCCAAGGCGCCGTCTCTCTCGAAGAATTTCTTGTATGAATGATAATTTTTTAACAATTTTTATTTCTATTTAAAGCAAAGTTGTAAAGCTATAATTGTTCTCATTCCAAATCTCAATATATACAGCATCAATTAAAAATCAGGGTGGGCGTGGCAATCACACCGTCTATGGGCGTCTGTATGCCGGACACATGCACGCGGAACGATGTTCAACAAGTATTGGTCAATATTGTCGACATGTTGTATAACCTAAATCCTGGAGAGCTAGGAGAATCATATCCGACGGAACTTTTTTGGCCCCACTCGTTAGCTTGCTACGTAGAAGAGAAACCACCTTTCGATGCTGCTGATATTAGCGTCATGTAAGATTTTAATTCCTGTGTATTCTGATGAATTTCAAAATATTACACGAGGTAAGATCGTTCGATTATTGTTTAGTGCCCTTATTGGCGGAATAGGTTTATTATGCCTTATATCTGGAGTAATTGATTTCTGGATGAATCATGGAGTGGACAAACCACCAAGACGAGGCCTAGCGTACAAATACCTTATGGCGTTTTCTTTGTACACCAATATAAAAAAATGGATGAGTACGAGGAAAAGTGGGGATGACTTGGGATGTCTACATGGAATACGATTTTTCAGCACTTCTTGGGTCGTCCTTGCTCATACTTATTATGCCATCACTTTTCTTCCCAATTGGAACATGATTGATGTGAAGAATGTGTGTGGAAATCACGTTTTATACAGTATTTCCTTTCACTTTTATATATCCTTATCTAAATCGTGTTTAATCATTTTAATAAATATGTCTAGGTATACGATGATTGGAGTGTACTAACAGTAATCAACTCCACTTTTGCCGTGGACACATTTTTCGTGTTAAGTGGAATGCTAGTAGCTTATAATATTTTCAAAGTACTAGACAAGACGAACGGGAAGTTGAATATTATTATGCTGTATATTCATCGATACTTAAGGTAGATAAACGTCCACTAGTTGAAGCTTGCAGTCGAAATTTTTGACTTTCTTTTGAAAAATTTTAAACGTAAATACAGGTTAACGCCAACGTATGCCATTTTGGTTGGAATCATGGCCACCATAGTTCCATACCTTGGTAACGGCCCATATTGGGCGGTGATGACGAGATGGGGAAATATTTGCGAAAATAACTGGTGGACTAATGTGCTCTACGTGAATAACTTTGTAAACACCAGTTGGCTGGTAAGGTCACATTTAACTTAGATTTATCATTTACTTGCATGTGATTGAACTGTATCTAGGAGAAAAGCTAGTATATTTCCTGTTTGTAGTGTCAAGGTGAAGCTTGGTATCTCGCCAATGACATGCAGTTCTACATTCTGTCACCTTTCATTATTTATCCAATGTGGAAATGGGAACTAATTGGAGCAATCCTTCTCGCCGTATACACCATCCTTTCATGTGCGTCTCCAATGTTACTTGTCCACTTTCTAGATACGACGCCAACTACACTTCCTACACGAGAGTAAGTTTTCCAGACTTTGTCTAGGCATTTTAATGGATTATTGTAATTTATCTTGATTACTTATTCAAATTTTATTTTCAGCATTGGCAAATGGTTCACGCATATTTATATCCGACCCTACGCTCGAATTCAAACTTTTCTTTTGGGAATATGGGTTGGTTGGCTTCTCCATAAGACTAAAGGGAAAAAAGTTAAAATCCATCCTATAATAGTGGCCTTCTGCTGGCTTCTATCTACTGCTTTTGCCCTCTCAGTCCTATACTCCATTCAGGATTGGTTCGATCCGGAGAAAGAGATTCCTAAAGTAGCTGGACTAGCTTACGCGGGGCTGAGTAGGATGGGATGGGGTCTATCAATAGCGTGGATAATGTTCGCCTGCATAAAGGGTTATGGGGGCCTAGTAAACACGTTCCTCAGTTGGAGTGTATTCATGCCGTTGGGACGATTATGTTATTGCGTGTATTTGGTGTCGCTTCATCTACAAATGGTTCTGCACATTCGGTTCACCCAACCTATGCGCTATGATTCATACACGCAGGTAATGAAACTACGAGAGAGCATTTATAGATTAATTGATTTCGCAAAAATCTACCACCTGCATATTTGGTACACAATATAGATAAACTTTTTCTTTGGCCACTTGCTAATGTCTTTTCTGGTCGGATTTTTCTGTACGTTGCTGTTCGAGTCGCCTTTCATGATTTTACAAAAACTAATTTTTGAAGGTAAGCTGCCTGACGTCATAATCAACAGTATTAACAGCAATCATATTATTTATTTTTGCATTACACTAACCTCATGATGAATTTAGGTGGAGGGGCGCCAAGGCCACAGCAACAGGCTCCATTAAAACGGCCATCAAAGCGGTACGGAATCTTTTATAACTCTACTGAAACCATAATCAATTCGGATTCTTTGGTAGAGCCAAAGCCTGTAGAAACGAATGGAAAGCAAAATGTTGACTAAAAATTAAATTTATAATAGTAAAATCATTGTATTTATGGTTATATTTTTTTGAAGTTTCTCAGGTTACCTGAGTCGGGTATACTTTGTTTACACATAAATTAATTAGTAGAGTTAAATAAATGCGCACTATATGAACCAACCTAATGTACATATCTAATTTAAAGAAAGACGAAACATCGGGTTATTTGTCTAACGCTAAAACATACATGTCGCATCATGCTTCGAGAGAAAAAATGCTATAACATTACTACAGTACGTCAACATCGCAATCAGGCGTTTGAAAATCCAGGTGTATTTAATTTCTATCTCTTTCTTGTTATAATCTGAACACTTGAAAATCCAAGATTTATATGTCATAACCTCCGTTTTTAGTGAATCTATGCAAAATACTCAACTACTTTCTTTTGTTCCCAAAGTAAAGCTGTATGTCAATCATCTTTGTTTCTCAAAGTGGAAACCTGAATCATCAAGGCCATCGAACAAAGGAAATGTTAGATTGATGAGATAGGCATCATGTATGAGCATAACTCTAGCAGGAATTAGATAAGTAGGTATATCTCTATCCGGAGAAACGAGAGCAAAGAAATTACTATGATCTTTCAGTGTTCCGTCCGTATACTATTCATAACAACAAATTTTCCCATACGTTAACATTAGGCATGCATGCACGCCGCAACAACCATGCCTGACATACCTATCAGTACATCATTTTACCGTACCATAGAAAAACAATAGGAGAAAAGTACTGCGTGTAAGCATTGATCTCATTTCATTGCATTTCACATCCTCATTCTCGCTGTATTTCTGCTCTGTTTCAGTGTGACTTGAGCTAAGCGTTTGTTCGGTCAGTCGTCAGCGAGAAAAAAATTGGTAGGTTTGCCCGTTTGTAATTTTGTCTAAAGGTAACTGGAAGATTTAAAATTTTGTGACTCTAAAGTTTAGTGTACCTTTGTAGTTATTGCAGAACATTACGCCACTTTGTACCTTAGAAACTTCATTGAATTCCAGGAACGATACCACCGGTAAGTAAATGTCTTTGAAATAAACCGGCAAATAGATTTGGCTAGATATTTGCTTCAGCACTTACGCAAAATTTCTTTATTTTTTCCAATTTGCTGACGCTTAGATAAAGCGGGGGCGTAATTTTTCAAGCTTAAGACGTTAGTAATTTTTTAAAATCTTCCTTTGTAAAAATACATTGTTCATTCAGAACGGAAGTTCTAGATTGGAAAATCGATATTATTGCATCATTCTAGTCCAGTCGTATTTATCTACATCAGATGACTTTGCTCTTTCGGCGTGACTGAAAAATTGTATTGTGTAGAATTGAGGTTTGACTGTACATAATATTATTCTTGATTCTAGTTTTCAAGTTCGCAAGTTAATGTTGGTTGACTTCTCGTGTCAATTTTATTTTTTTATCTGTTGACTCACAACTTTCAAAAAAAAATGCTTGGACGGGTGGGTCGCTTCGGGTTTCGGGCCACGAATCTATTTGCAGCATTTAATAACAACGGGGTAAGCTAATGGTGGATTCATTAAAATTTAAATATTTAACTTTCATTTTACGCATCTCTAATTAACAGATCTCACATATTGCACTATTCATAATAACTAATGGGATCGTTAGAGTGAGCTGTAAAATTATGCTCCTTCTTTTGTTGTAAACCATTTTGTCTTTATTACTAACCTCCTAACCACTATTAAATAGTTTTGTGCCCACCACTCTAGAATTATTTGTAAAGTACAAGCCCAGAAGAATTAGTTTAAATATTTCTCTTTGTTAGTATTTTGAAGTTTTAGAGAATTCCAAGCCAATATACTACCTGCTTAAATACATTAATTGATCAGAGTCATGTTTCCTCTCTATCTCAATACATGATATTTGCAAATCAGTTTTCTGCAGGTCATGTTTAATTAGTAAGGCGGCAATTTTACTTTAGTGTATGTAGTGAATTTGCAACATGAAAAGGTTATAAGTTATGAAGTGATGTCAGGTTAGACTCTACTCCATCATTTCAATGAACTGGAACTTAAATGCGTATGATTGGCCATGTTTGATTTGCCCATTTATTTATTGGTATCATGTGACTGTTCTAATAATCCTTGACTCTGTACGTACATCTGGATGTTTTATTAATTGGAGCGGTATATATCTCTTATTCTTAGACAAAATTGCGAAACTGCATACTTCAAAATCCAGACTGACTAATAGATTGCATGTGTGTCAGATTGTGTCGTCACAGCGATAGTCAATAGCGATCGCGGTTGGATAATCAGCTTGTTGACTTTGATGTCTTGATATAATCAAATGTTCGCATTATTCATTGCACGTTTTAGGAATGAGGAGTTTCTTAGGCAAACTAGGGTTTTCCCAGCGCATCGAACGGCAGATTAACTTAGATCAAGTTTTCATATTATCGAGTTATAAAATGGGGAGGAAGAAGTACATTAAACCTTCCGCATCTTTTAACATTTTCATTATTCAGACGAAGTAGGAAGGTGCATCAAGCAGCCTAATACAAACTCCTTCTAATAGGAAATCGTGCTGAGCTAATTGTAATAGCACGTCGAGCTTGAAATGTTAAGTAGCTATGTATGTACCTGCGTAATTTTTCATTCTACACTGACCGTCAGGCCCTGACGTAACTTTTGTGCAAAAAATTGCAAATGAAAAGAAAGTAAATTTTTGTCTAACCTTTATAATTTCAGCGTAGCCCAAGGGTTAATTTGTTATTGTTAGCTTGCTGAGTTTCATGAATCATGATGAAGTTTAGTTTGTAGTCTCGCGATTACCGCCTGCCATGCGTTTGTAAGTTCATAAGTATACACATGCATTATGAATGCTAAACTGATACCGTGAGACGAGACTTGACTTGAGACAACAAAGGTGCAACGGAATAGACGAGCGGAACAAGTTTTGTCGATTAATGAAATCTTTGTGTTCTCCGACGACCATACCACTAACTCTACTACTTATCGCTAAAAAAAAGTTGCCAAAACAGTTCCACTCGAATTGTCCTGATACATTGTTGTAGGCAAAGTGAAATAACAACGTTTTACAAAACTCTTGTCTGGAACACGGTATCGATTTGGTTTATCAAAAAAAGGTATGAATGTAAGTGGAGGTAAAATTAATGAAATAGATGGGAGAAATTCCATCTGGTTGTTAAGTATGTATCTTATCTAGATAAAATGAATGATTCCTTTAAGTAAATAGTAAATTCAGCTTGGATAGGCATACGATACTGTTGGTGAAGATTGACATAAACTGGTGGACAATTGCCATTGTTTAATCTGAAACTTGAATGTGATAATAGGAAACATTTTCAAGGATATGTCCCTAAAACTGATCAATCCGTAGTTCAAATGGCTTACGAAATAGGTACATGCTACTTATGACATAAATTGTGAATCGCTATGGAATGTATTTGAGAATCTAACGCTTGCTTTTAGGAGCTTCTCAAATTGTATAGCTTTTTGAGCGATCTTTATTGCATCTTTTTGTCTTAGGTTTGGATTTGGGCGGTTTTAATGCGCCTGTGGGCAAGTAATATATACATAGTCATAATCTACTTTTTAAGTACAAATCCATGGGTTTTTTAATTCTCGTAGATGATGCATTTTGGTGAGCTCAAGGCAGTGTAATTACGCTTGCGTATCATATTCCTATATCGTAACTCTACCATTAAGAATTTATATTCTTCAAGAATATTATATTATCTAATCCTGGTTCTGTCTGGTTTTTTACTTCCTAATAAATCCTCAAGATTCCTTCCTAAGATTTCTGCGAAGTCATTACCTAAAGATCGAATTAGTTTTGTAGAACGGTATTATTATCCTTTTGGTTATCTAAGAACCACCTGTCGATCCACTGGAAATTTGGTTTTCATGTGCTGCCTTCCTCCAACTTGGTTGTTGTCTATTGCAAATGTCTTTTTTATTTAAAAAAAAAATCAAGTTTCTCAGCTTTATCGTCAACCTAACTATTTGAGTTTGACTTGAAACTGTATACATACCAAATAGCATTATTCCTAATAACATGTTTGCGTGTATATCACTTTCCAATATTTTATCAAGTTTCATTGGTTCGTTAGGAAGAGAAATATTCCTTCGGAGGAATGTTGCCAGCAAATTTTTTTCAGGCTCACACAGAGTTTGTCAATGGAACGGATTTAGAAAAGTTGTCATGCCTGAAGCTATGTAGTAGTACTTACATTTTTTATATGCTAAGTTGCCTTTTAGTCTAGTTTCTGTAAAGCAATAATAATACCTAGAATTTTATACGTAAATTTACATTGTTTAAGATGAGGAAATCTCACAACTCTTTAAAAGTCATGGGAAAATGCAGAGCAGCAGTATAACATAAAACCTTGACTACTAATAAAGACAGAGTGACAGAAGTAGGCAGCCGATAAACCGGCTGAAATTAATTGATGCATTCGTCTCTTCCAGTTTTGCCACATGGTTTTACCCTAAGCTCATATTCCAACTAAGAATCGCCTTTATTCCACTATTGATATTTTTAGGTAATACTTGACTGTAAGTTGTTATAACATGCTGTAGTTTTTAGCTTACATACTTAGTTGAGACATGTCCGTGCGTTCCACTGTTCCATCCCGGATTGGATTTGAAATTAAGAATATAACTATAGAGCTGTTTTAGATATCCAGGTTATACGAGAACCATAGAACCCTTTGAACGCAGGCTGTTGTTAAAGATAATGCACAATGCCGCAGTTGACTGATATAGGAAGATGTGCCTTCGGCACTTTACTATAAAATTAGAGAGTAATCTCTGCCAAAGTTGCAATATTGTTAACAATTTACGAGTTTATATCGTGAGCTTGCGAATCCGTGTAATGTACTTCTATCAGAGGTAAATTATATTGACCCTGGGATATAGGATTCGAGGCAGTTGTCTGGTCTACAAATGCGAATGGATTTGTACGAGTATGCTTTGTCTCCTATTGTACTACATTAGAGTGGTATTTCGAGTCGAATGCGAATCCGACCGAGTTGATATAAAAATTGACTTGGCTTGGCATATAGGTATCTAGTATTCTAGTAATTATTGGAAACGATTTATCCTTGGACTGTTGCGCCTCCATTATGTCGGTTTGCATTACCCAATGAATTGAATCAAGAGTCCGTGACGTGTGTCATAGTTTTGTTTGCAACTTTTATGACACTGTCGCTCACATCAAGTCATCATCCTATTCTATTTTTTATTGACATCCTACATAGTCCATGGATGAACCCCACAATTAATATAATCCGATGGAAGCCGTGGGATTTCTTAAGCTTTCTTTTATTTCGGGTTTGCGTCATGGGCGTGGGAATTAAATGTAGGCTACTTTATTTGACATTGAAATTTTGGTGTTTGTTTTAAAAAGAGCGTAATAGTATTTGCGCGAATTATATCGTTGCCAACTATTTACGTAGTCTCCTCTCGGTGATTAATGAATGATGAGAAATGTTGATCAGAAATGTTGT